>CAMZMU010000027.1:3732914-3899774 GCA_947311845.1 Poa pratensis
ATGACGTGAAACACACGTTCGTTGGGAGACCCCAAGAGGAAGGTATGATGTAGTCAGCAGCAAGTTTTCCCTCAGAAAGAAACCAAGGTTATCGAACCAGTAGGAGCAGCAACTCTTCAGAAGGTTGTCAACGGCGCCAGAAAAATAGTGTTGTTGAGGGAGTCTGGACTGTTGACGTGGAATCTGCACACAACACAATCAAACTACTTTGCCCCAACGAAACAGTGAGGTTGTCAATCTCACTGGCTTGCTGAAAACAAAGGATTAAACGTATGGTGTGGAAAATGAGTATTAAATTGCAGAGAATGAAAAAGGAACAGTTTGCAGTTTGTGGTTGTTTAATCAGTGTAAAAGAATGGACCGGGGTCCACAGTTCACTAGTGGTGTCTCTCCATAAAAGATAACTAACATGTTGGGTGAACAAATTACAGCTGGGCAATTGACGAATAGTGAGCGCATGACAATGCATATACATGACATGTTGACTACTATGATATTTAATTGGGCATTACGACATAATACATAGACGTTATCCAACAGCATCTATGACTAATAATCCACCGCCGGGTTGTCATCCGAGTCCCCCGTTGGTATTAAGTTGCAAGCAACGGATAATTGCATTAAGTAAAGTGCGTAATGTAAACAAACACATATGCCGTGGACATAGCATCGTTAGGTTATCCCTAGTGGCAACAGCACATCCACAACCTTAGAACTTTCTGTCACTGTCCCAGGTTAAACGGAGACATGAACCCACTATCTAGCATAAATACTCTCTCTTGGAGTTACAAGCATCTACTTGGCCAAAGCATCTACGAGTAACGGAAAGCATGCAAGATCTTAAATAACATATAAGATAGATTGATAATCAACTTGACATAATATTCAATATTCATCGGATCCCAGCAAACACAACATGTAGCATTACAATAATATGATCTTGATCATGTAGGGCAGCTCACAAGATCTAAACATGATGGCACAAAGTGGAGAGACAACCATCTAGCTACTGCTATGGACCCGTAGTCCAAGGATGAACTACTCACGCATCACTCCGGAGGCAGGCATGGCGATGTAGAAGCCTCCGGTGACGATTCCCCTCTCCGGCAGGGTGCCGGGAAGAGGTTCTGAACCCTCCCGAGCTAGGGTTGACGACGGCGGCGTCTCTGGAACTTTTCGTGGATATTTGCTCAGGTACTTAGGGTTTTCGCGTCGGGGGGAATAAGTAGGCGAAAGGGCGGCGGCTGGAGAGGCCCGAGGGGCCCACACCACCCCAGGGCGCGGCAGAGGGGGGCCCCGCCCTGGCGTGTGGGGCCCCGTGGCTCCTCTCGTGCTCTTGCTCCGTCATGTTCTGGTAAAATAGGGACTCCCGTGTAGTTTCGTCCAATTCCGAGAATATTTCCAGACTAGCTTTTCTGGAATACAAAAACAGCAGAAAACAGGAACTGGCACTTCGGCATCTTGTTAATAGGTTAGTCCCAAAAAATGTATAAAAGTGATATAAAGTAGATGCAAAACATGTAGCAATTGGTATAAAACAAGCATGGAACATCAAAAATTATAGATACGTTTGAGACGTATCAGCATCCCCAAGCTTAGTTCCTACTCGTCCTCGAGTAGGTAAACGATAAAAACAATAATTTTTGAGGTGACATGCTACTATCATAATCTTGATCATATAATATTGCAAGGCACATGTAAATGAATGAAGTGATCCAAGTCAATGGTCTATAATTTGCTACAAATAGATAATGAGTAAACAATGAATCACACAAGCTAAACGTTTTCATGAATAGTACTTTCGAGACAAGCATCAAACAGTTTTGCATAAGTGTTAACTCATAAAGCAATAGTTTCTAAAAAAGGTATTTAATCAACACAAAGGAAGAATTTAGTTTCAGCATTTGCTTCAACTTTCAACATATTTATCTCATGGATATTGTCAACACAAAGTAGTATAACAAGTCCAATACATTGCATATAACGCATGTTGTAACAAAGTTGACACTAGTGTTTGCTTGTGGAAGACAGAAAGAATAGGAAAACTGACTCAACATAAAAGTAAAAGAAAGGCCCTTCGCAGAGGGAAGCAGGGATTAAATCATGTGCTAGAGCTTTTAGGTTTTTGAAAGCATATAGAGATTGCATAAAATATTTGATACTCCTCCCAACCTTGCTAACACAAGCCATGGCTAACCGAATCCTCGGGTGCCTTCCATCAATCACATACCATGGAGGAGTATCTATTTTTGAGAGGTGTTTGTTAATTGTCAACGAATGGTAGCGGGTGAGAACAGTATTCTACCTGTCGAACGGACTTTTAAGAGCGGCTCCCATGAAGGACGTTATTTCTACCAGCAAGGCAGATCATCCCTCTTTCTCTTTGGTTTACACACATTCAGGTATTTCACTGTTTGTCATTGCTTACTGATGAATCAGGGCAAAAGTGTGAAGAGAATTAATTGGTTAAAGTTGTAATTAATTGGGACTGGGCACCCCGTTGCCAGCTCTTTTTGCAAGTTATTGGATAAGCGGATGTATATGCCACTAGTCCAGGTGTAAAAGTCCACTCGACAAATAGAATAAAGAATAACCACACTAATTCCTCATGAGCTAGTAAACATTGACACAAAAAGGGAATAATAACATTTTGAATAATTTAAAGGTAGCACATGAAAAATTTACTTGGAGTGGCAAGGAAATACCACATATAGGTAGTTATGGTGGACACAAATGGCATGGATTTTGGCTCAAGGATTTGGATGCACGAGAAGCATTCCCTCTCAGTACAGAGTTTAGGCTAGCAAGGTTATGTAAGCAAACAAGAATATCAACCCGTACACCAAGTTTTATATGACAAACATATTGCAAACGTTATAAGACTTCATACCGTCTTCCTTGTTAACCAAACCCTGTTATTAGAAAATATCTAGACCTTAGAGGTACCACCGATGCAAACCAAATTTTCAACAAGCTTTACGGTAGTTCTTCACTAATAGGCTTAACTCATGTGATGCACAATTTAATCATGATCTACTTGTTAACTCAAAACAATTGACAAGCATCAAGTTATCCATTTTAGTGATCTACAAGATTAAGCAAGTTTTTCCTTATACCAATTACCACATGCAACATTTTCTGAACCAACCAAACACCAATCAATTTATTTCATCAACTCTCCAAACAAATATAAGTGAAGCAAGAGAGTACTTTCTACAAAAGAAAGCTAATAGCTCTGACAAGAGATACATGAAAACAAGAGCTAAAAGCTGAACAGCGCTAGATATGAATACTCAACAAATATAAGTGAAGAATAGGAGTATTCTCATGAAAAAGCGGAGCGTGTCTCTCTCCCAATCAAGAATGCTAGGGTCCAGTCAAGCTTTATTGAAAATAAAAGTGCAATACTGAAAATAAAAGCACACAGACGCTCCAAGAAAAGCACATATGATGTGAAAGAATTAAAATATAGTTTCACTAGAGATGACCTGATAATTTTGACGATGAAGAAGGGGATGCCTTGGGCATCCCCAAGCTTAGACGCTTGAGTCTTCTTGAAATATGCTGGGGAGATCCATGGGAGCCTCCCCAAGCTTAAGCTCTTCACTCTTCTTGATCCTATTATATCATCCTTCTCTCTTGACCCTTGAAAACTTCCGTCACACCAAACTCAAAGTAGATCTCATTAGAGGGTTAGTGCATAATCAAAAATTCACATGTTCTGTAAAGACGCAATATGATTTGTTACTTTAAACATTAGCTACAGCCACTGATGTTATGTGAAGCTCTTCCACCCAAAAAAGAATTTCACTCAACACTAGTAAAAGAGAGAATGCAAAAATAAAAAGGCATAATCTGTCTAAAACAGAACAGTCCGCAAAGACGAATTTTTTCGAGGCACTTACGACGCTCAGATCGAGAAACTCTGAACTAATGAAAGTTTCAGACATTCATAAAGATTACGCACAAAAATTTCAGATTTTTAACAATCTGGTGATTTTAGGAATTTCGTACAGTGAACAGCAAAAATCTGTTTCTGCGCAGCAATCAAAATTAAGCATCATCTTATCATTAGAGGCTACTCTTGGCACAACAATGCGAGAAAATAAAGATACAAAGGAGTTGCTACAGAAGTAAACAAACTCCTTGACTCAATAAAAGAAAAATTGCAGAAAAATAAAATGGGTTGCCTCCCATAAGCGCTTTTCTTTAACGCCTTTTAGCTAGGCACAAAGCATGCATCAAGTATTACCAAGTGAAGAAGCATCAACATTGTAATTTGTTCGAACAATAGAATCATAAGGTGGCTTAATCTTCTTCCTAGGAAAGTGTTCCATACCTTTCTTGAGAGGAAATTGATATTTTATATTCCCTTCTTTCATATCAATAATAGCACCTACAGTCCTAAGAAAAGGTCTTCCCAACAATAGGGCATGATGGATTGCATCAATATCCAAGACAATAAAATCAACGGGGACATAATTGTTGTTAACCATGATAAGAACATCATCAATTCTTCCCAAAGGTTTTTTAATAGTAGAATCAACAAGGTGAACATCCAAGTAACAATTTTCCAAAGGTGCTAAATCAAGCATATCATATAATCTTTTAGGCATAACAGAAATACTAGCACCAAGGTCACACAAAGCATTGCAATCAAAGTCATTCAATTTCAATTTAATGATGGGCTCCCAACCATCTTCTAACTTCCTAGGGATAGAAGCTTCATGTTTTAATTTCTCTTCCCTAACTTGTATGAGAGCATTAGTAATATGTTTAGTAAAAGCCATGTTTATAGCACTAGCATTAGGACTTCTAGCTAGCTTTTGCAAGAACTTAATTACTTCAGAAATATTGCAACCATCAAAATCAAAGTCATTATCATCAAAAGTAATGGAATTATTCTCTTCCTTATTGCTAGAAATTTCAGCATCTTTATCAAGGACAGTTTCAGAGTTATCAGGCAATTTAGGACATTTTGCAATAGAAGTGGAAACATTACCAACACCAACTATCTTGCCATTAATGGTAGGAGGTTTGTTAACACTTGAGTTTGAAGCATTTTCAGAAGTAGTAATAGTATAAACTCTAGCAATATTGTTCTTTCTAGCAATTTCATCCTCTCTTTCCCATCTAGCATGCAATTCAGCTAACATCCTCACATTGTTATCAATTTTAACTTGTATAGCATTGAGAGTTTTGCTCTCTTTAACATCATGAGGCATGTTCTTTAGTTTCAATAAGTCAACATCAAGAGCAAGACTATCAACTTTAGAGGAAAGCACATCAATTTTCCCAAATTTCTCCTCAACAGTTTTATTGAAAGCAGTTTGTGTACTAATAAAATCCTTAAGCATAACTTCAAGATCAGAGGGTACACTCTTATTATTATTGTAGGAGTTACTATAGGAATTTCCATAACCATTGCCACTATTAGAAGGATAGGGCCTATAATTGCTATTACCAAAATTATTCCTATAAGCATTGTTGTTGAAATTATTATTTTTAATGAAGTTCACATCAACATGCTCTTCTTGAGCAACCAAAGAAGCTAAAGGAACATTATTTGGATCAACATGTGTTTGACCATTTGCAAGCATAGACATAATAGTATCAATTTTGGCACTCAAGGAGGAGGTTTCCTCAACAGAATTTACCTTCTTACCTGTTGGAGCTCTCTCGGTGTGCCACTCAGAATAATTAATCATCATATCATCAAGAAGCTTTGTTGCAGCACCCAAAGTGATGGACATAAAGGTACCTCCAGCGGCCGAATCCAATAAATTCCTCGAAGAAAAATTTAATCCTGCATAGAAGGTTTGGATGATCATCCAAGTAGTCAGTCCATGAGTGGGACAATTTTTAACCAATGATTTCATTCTCTCCCATGCTTGAGCAACATGTTCATTATCAAATTGCTTAAAATTCATTATGCTACTTCTCAAAGAAATAATCTTAGCAGGAGGATAATATTTTCCAATAAAAGCATCTTTGCATTTAGTCCATGAATCAATACTATTTCTAGGCAAAGATAGCAACCATTCTTTAGCACGTCCTCTCAAGGAGAAAGGAAAAAGTTTCAGTTTAATAATATCACCATCTACTTCCTTGAGCTTTTGCATTTCACAAAGTTCAACAAAGTTATTAAGGTGAACAGCAGCATCATCAGTACTAACACCAGAAAATTGCTCTTTCATAACAAGATTTAAAAGTGCAGGTTTAATTTCATAAAATTCTGCTGAAGCAGCAGGTGGAGCAATAGGTGTGCATATGAAATCATTGTTGTTCGTGCTAGTGAAATCACACAACTTAGTGTTCTCAGGAGTACTCATTTTAGCAGAAATAAAAACAGTACAGAAAATAACTTGAAAGTAAACTAGATGCAAGTAACTAATTTTTTTGTGTTTTTGATAATTGAAAGCAAACAAGATAAAATAAAATAAACTAAGCAAGACAAAAACAAAGTAAAGAGATTGGAAGCGTGAAACTCCCCTTGCAGAAGACTGCTGTCTCCCCGGCAACGGCGCCAGAAAAATAGCTTGATGACGTGAAACACACGTTCGTTGGGAGACCCCAAGAGGAAGGTATGATGTAGTCAGCAGCAAGTTTTCCCTCAGAAAGAAACCAAGGTTATCGAACCAGTAGGAGCAGCAACTCTTCAGAAGGTTGTCAACGGCGCCAGAAAAATAGTGTGGGAGTCTGGACTGTTGACGTGGAATCTGCACACAACACAATCAAACTACTTTGCCCCAACGAAACAGTGAGGTTGTCAATCTCACTGGCTTGCTGAAAACAAAGGATTAAACGTATGGTGTGGAAAATGAGTATTAAATTGCAGAGAATGAAAAAGGAACAGTTTGCAGTTTGTGGTTGTTTAATCAGTGTAAAAGAATGGACCGGGGTCCACAGTTCACTAGTGGTGTCTCTCCATAAAAGATAACTAACATGTTGGGTGAACAAATTACAGCTGGGCAATTGACGAATAGTGAGCGCATGACAATGCATATACATGACATGTTGACTACTATGATATTTAATTGGGCATTACGACATAATACATAGATCGTTATCCAACAGCATCTATGACTAATAATCCACCGCCGGGTTGTCATCCGAGTCCCCGTTGGTATTAAGTTGCAAGCAACGGATAATTGCATTAAGTAAAGTGCGTAATGTAAACAAACACATATGCCGTGGACATAGCATCGTTAGGTTATCCCTAGTGGCAACAGCACATCCACAACCTTAGAACTTTCTGTCACTGTCCCAGGTTAAACGGAGACATGAACCCACTATCTAGCATAAATACTCTCTCTTGGAGTTACAAGCATCTACTTGGCCAAAGCATCTACGAGTAACGGAAAGCATGCAAGATCTTAAATAACATATAAGATAGATTGATAATCAACTTGACATAATATTCAATATTCATCGGATCCCAGCAAACACAACATGTAGCATTACAATAATATGATCTTGATCATGTAGGGCAGCTCACAAGATCTAAACATGATGGCACAAAGTGGAGAGACAACCATCTAGCTACTGCTATGGACCCGTAGTCCAAGGATGAACTACTCACGCATCACTCCGGAGGCAGGCATGGCGATGTAGAAGCCTCCGGTGACGATTCCCCTCTCCGGCAGGGTGCCGGGAAGAGGTTCTGAACCCTCCCGAGCTAGGGTTGACGACGGCGGCGTCTCTGGAACTTTTCGTGGATATTTGCTCAGGTACTTAGGGTTTTCGCGTCGGGGGGAATAAGTAGGCGAAAGGGCGGCGGCTGGAGACCCCGTGGGGCCCACACCACCCCAGGGCGCGGCAGAGGGGGGCCCGCGCCCTGGCGTGTGGGGCCCACGTGGCTCCTCTCCGTCGCCTTTGGTCCGTCAGTGAGTTCTGGTAAAAAGGGACCCCGTGTAGTTTCGTCCAATTCCGAGAATATTTCCAGACTAGCTTTTCTGGAATACAAAAACAGCAGAAAACAGGAACTGGCACTTCGGCATCTTGTTAATAGGTTAGTCCCAAAAAATGTATAAAAGTGATATAAAGTAGATGCAAAACATGTAGCAATTGGTATAAAACAAGCATGGAACATCAAAAATTATAGATACGTTTGAGACGCATCATCGCTCTCCGCTGCCGTCATCCGTTTCTAGCGCCAGAGGATCTCCAGCTCACGGGCGACGCCGGTGGGAACGGGCGGCACGGGAAGGCCGCCGTAGCTGATCTTTCACTGCTTCGGCAGCCTGTAATCCGGCGCCACGAGGATGCCATAGGCGGCAAACGCCTTCGCCTCATCCACGGTGAGGCTGTGCCTGAATGGATCCGAGCCGGAGCCGGAGCTGCCGGCCTCGTGGTTGTGAGCCATGCCTCCAGCGCGTGTGTGGTGGCCGGCGTGGAGGGAGAGGCAGGGGCGTGGCGAGATGCGGGCGGGTTGGCTGACGCAGCGCGCAGGGAGGGGTAGACAAAGGGTCGGGGGCGGTAGGTAGGGGGGCGGTAGCGCGGTTTAATGCCGGTGAAGTTAATGACAGACACGTGGGGAAGCAACAGCGCCCGTTTGGGGAACCGACGAGGTGGGTGGGCGCCATTAAACAATGCTGACCGGCCTCTGTGTCGATGACAGGTTAGGCCCACCTATCGGAGGGCCGTGTCCGGCAACCCGTTGTCCGCCCCCAACTTTGGGCCGGACAAGGGGTTGCCGGACACTTTTTCGGGCCGTCCGGACCACTGGGGCGGTTTTCGTGTCCGGACCCTATTTGACCGATGGGGAGGCCTATGAGGAGCGCGGTGGAGATGCTCTAAGTTGACACTTGTACGTAACAAATCTTACGATTTCTGGATACTCTTTAAATCCATCTAGTACGTTTAACGTGAGATAAACGTCCGAGTTAACTTTGACCGCATCCTTGTGTGCCGTGCTCACCGGTTCATCTCCTTGCGTGCGTACTGATGACATAATTTTGTATGTTTCTTTTTGTCTATAACTGCGAGACAGTGTAGTCCCGTTTAAAAGTTGACAGGCCGTTTTTTTTATAACCGCCCTGATAGGCACTTTATTAATTAGAAGGCGGAACAAAATATGATTGAACAGGCCCAATCAGATAAACAAGGATATTATGATAGAACATAGACCGAGACTGCTGAGGCCCGGTGAATACTCACCAAACTGACAGGCCGTTTTTTTATAGCCGCCCTGATAGGCACTTTATTAATTAGAAGGCGGAAGAAGTATGATAGAACATAGGACTCACCAAGACTGAGCAGGGGACCGTAATACCAAATTGACAGGCCGTTCGGTTTCCTTGGCATTTGGGCTAATATATACGTACGGTCTCATCAGTACGCACGGCTTCAACTCAAATACTCTTCACTAGACATACATACATCAATCCTGCGTTGCTAATCCATCATTACACCATTCCCTCGAATACAGCTGGGTGATAAAGAAGATGAGGCTCCTCGGCGCACTCCGGTGTTTGCTCGCACTGCTGTCGTTGCTACCAACGGCAACGGTGCAGGCATCCGGCGTGCAAACAAGGCAATCAGCGGCGAACGGGACCGTCCTTCCCTCGACCGCCACGCTTGCCGGTTGTCCCAAGAGCTGCGGCAACCTGAGTTTCGACTACCCATTCGGCATAGGTGCGGGCTGCTTCCGGCCTCAAGGGCCAGACTTTGAGCTCATCTGCAACAACCAGAGTGCCTCGCAGGCTCCCAGCCTCTTCCTGCACGACGGGATCACAGAGGTCATCAGTGATATCATCGCCACCGCTGACGGCCAACGAGTTATTGATGTATCGTTGTCCCATTCCATCCCTTTGAGATCCGGGGTCCATTTATACAACATGTCCTATAATCTTGGGAGTTCTTTCATTGCCTCTGAACAAGATATCACGGACCCCTGCTCAGGATGCTTTGAGATCCGGGGGCCAAAGAGTTATTGATGTATCGTTGCGACTTTGACATGTACGTGCTCGAGCATGGCACGAACAGGACGATCGATCAATGCAGTTTACATGCCCTGACCAAGATATCACGGACCGGGTGGCTAGGCAAAACTGTAACGGTACAGGATGCTGCACCGCCGTCGTTAGAGACTTCGCTCCTAGCTTCGAGATCAAGTTTGTCGGCCGCCACAAGATTGGAAAGCCAAAGCTCGAAGCGCACAGTAACAGAAGCTCCATATGGGATACAATTGATGTAAGCACTAATGGCGCCGGTATTTTCTGGTGTATCGTCATTGATCATCCCGTCTCTGCTGGCGGCTGGCAAAACAGGACAGATTACGCATGCCTCAGCAACCATAGCAGTGCGATTAAGTTTGGAGTATACCTCCTCCGCAATTATATTTGTGAGTGCAACGATGGTTACGGAGGCAATCCGTACGTCACGATGGCTGCTCGCGTGACAAAGGTATTTACTCTCCGCTAAAAAAGCGTAGTTGTTTCTTACAATGTGTTAACTATGTTCTTACATTTTGGAACCACTAATTCTATGACGCCAAAAAAGAAATTTGGGTACATATGAAGACGAACTAAATTGACAGTTACTTCAAAAGATACTTTGGTATATGTAATTTCATAATGTTATTTCATAAACACTCTTTTTCCAAATCGAAGCCACTCATTGCTCCACACATTTTAGCAAAAGATAAGACCATGGGCGTCGGCTCGTTAAAATTCTCGAAAGATAAGGAGGTTGATGTACACATGTCTCCATGACTATAAATGCTTCACTAAAAACAAAACTGTTCTCCTATCCGGTGCAACAAAGTGTTATCACAACTTAAACAATTAGCATGAATATAATTAGCAGTTTGTGTTGTACTTGGTAGGTGCATTAATAGATTCTTTAGGAGTTAATCGTTTGATCTCTTGTATAAGGTAAGGTTTTCTTCATCTTTCTGATGTGATCATAAAATAGATGCACTAACCATTTTATAAAATCAGGGTATGGTCCGTTACAACGGAAGACTAATTGCTCTAGATGGTGTGGGAACATCAGTGTTCCTTTTCCGTTCGGCCTAGAGGATGGTTGTTCCGCAAGAATCGAGTTTCAACTCAATTGTACAAATTCGACGATGTCTGCCCTCCAATTCCTATCCTATAATTCAGTTCTTGTAAACTATATAGATATCAACAATGGGCTAGTGAATGTTAAATACAGCTCACACAATGAAGACGATATTTCGATTAATGTGCTTGGAGAATCTAGCCTCTATGTTGTTGCCTCTCGGGAATCAGCATCTCAACAGTGGGCCGCAGCCAATTTGACATGCCAGGAAGCACGACTTAATAGAACTGGAAATGCTTGTGTTAGCATGAATAGCACGTGCTTGGGTGTCAAATCCCCAGACATATATGTCGGTTACCGTTGCAAATGTATGTTTGGCTTTAATGGGAATCCATATATCGCGGATGGGTGTCAAGGTATTTACACTCTTCCTCCTCTCTTGTGCACATCCTAATATGCAAACCGCCTCTTTGTTACGGAAAGTCCATCATAAACGGGCGCGCGCATACATTTTTGATTAGTGATACTTACTTGTGTATCTCAAAACAACCTTAATGACAAGAAAAATCATAGATGTGATAGAGCTTGCACAAGCCCGACCTCTCTATCTAATTTATGGGTATGGTGACATGTAAATTTCTCTACATGCACAGATCAGCATAAGTTCTATTCTATAATTTCTGTAGTGCCCGTAATAATAGTTACATACATGAAAGGTACAAGTAACATAATCTTGGGCACAAACTAGCAACTTAACTACATTCCTTATGTCTTTTCTCTCGTATAACTTACTGTTGCAGATGTTGACGAGTGCAAGATACCAGGCATATGTAATGGGACTTGCCAGAACACCAAAGGAAGTCATTATTGCACCAAATGTCCTAGCAAAACATTGTATGACACTGCAACAATGATGTGCACACCAACCAAAGAACAAAATCTTGTACTAGGTGAGTTCTGTAATACAATCAATTCTACGTAATGAGCTATATAAGATCATATGAAGTAATGAAAGCATTGTTGTTACAGGTATTGCCATTGGGATTAGCGTTGGTTTTTGAATTCTACTTCTCATCTTAATAGTAATATTTCTTGTTCGTAAATGGAAAAAAGACATCCAAAAGAAACTACGAAGAAAGCATTTTCGGCAGAACCAAGGTCTACTCCTAGAACAGTTAATAGCATCAGATGAAAATGCGAGTGGTAACACAAATATTTTCTCACTATCAGAGTTAGAAAAGGCAACAAACAACTTTGAGCCCAGCCGTATCGTTGGCCGTGGAGGGCATGGTATGGTTTATAAAGGCATCTTATCTGACCAACGAGTAGTGGCCATAAAAAAGTCTAAAGTAATTGAGAAAGTTGAGATTAGTCAGTTCATAAATGAGGTTGCAATCCTTTCACAGATAAATCACCGAAATATTGTGAAGCTCTTTGTATGTTGTCTTGAGGCCGAAGTCCCACTACTGGTATATGACTTCATCCCAAATGGTTCATTATTTGGAATCCTTCATGTCAGTAGCCCTGGTAGCTCGGTATTGTCCTGGGACGATTGCTTGAGAATTGCTGCAGAAGCCGCTGGAGCGCTCTGTTATCTCCATTCAGCTGCTTCGGTATCGATTTTTCATCGTGATGTCAAGTCTGCAAACATACTTTTGGATGGAAATTACACCACGAAAGTATCAGATTTTGGGGCTTCAAGGCTACTCCCTATTGATCAAACTCATGTCATTACAAATATACAAGGCACATTTGGGTATTTGGATCCAGAATATTACCACACACAGGCATGCTAAATGAGAAGAGTGATGTCTACAGTTTTGGTGTAGTACTTGTAGAGTTGCTGCTCAGAAAGAAGCCCATTTTTACAAGTGACTCCGGGATTAAGCAAAACTTGTCCAACTACTTCCTTTGGGAGATGAGAGAAAAACCCCTTGCAGAAATAGTAGCTCCTCAAGTTCTGGAGGAAGCGACAGATGAGGAGATTAATGACGTCGCCGGTCTCGCGGAGACCTGTCTGCGGTTACGAGGTGAAGAAAGGCCTACCATGAGAGAAGTGGAGACGAAGTTGCAGCATCTGCGATCCAAAAGGGTGAGATCATCACAGGTTGTATTAACAAATGAAGAAATGCAAGCCTTGCTACCTTCTCAGAGGAACCAAAACTGCTACAGCTTGGAGCAAGAGTTCATGGCATCGGCGTCTATACCACGCTAGGTCACTGTTTTATCGGCTCGGGTACTACATATTTGTCGTTGTTTGATGAAGATGGTAAAATGTACTCTATACTGTATGTTACGATTAATGGGCAGTTTGCACTATTCCGAATATATGTTACGATTTTCTTCACACCCAGTAATTACAGTACTGTAATATGAAGTATGGTACTGCTACACCATCTATTGCTATATTGTATCTCACGTTGGCATTGTGATCAATCCATTTTAGCAGTTGCCCGATTTTCGCTAGAAGAACTTTTGAATTCTCTCAGATCGGTGGCGAATCAGTGCTCGATACGTCCAGCTAAAGAAATTAACTCGTTGCTAACCTGGTGCGAGTATGTGGCTATGTGTGCAGGAGCTCGAAACGGCGGCGCAGACATGGTGGCCGGACGGCAGAGACTCGACGCGGCGCCAGCCAACCCGCCGCGCTCCGTCCAGATGTGTGCAGGCCACCGCCCAGAGAGCTCCGGCATCCCTCCCGCTCAGGCCACACTCCGGCCGACGCCCAGGGAGCTCCCGCTGTGGCCGCGCTCCGGCTGCCGTCCTGGGACAGGTAGCTCTCGCCGCTCCGGACGACACGTATTTGCGTGGGACGTTCGCGCTTGGGGCTAACACGCGCCGGTGCAACGCGGAGGGGTTTGACCGCCGATGACTTCGCGGAGATGCCGCTGCTCGAAGGACGCAGTGTGGACCGGTGGAGTTGAAGGAGGCACTTGAATCATTCTTCAACCAAGAAAACGAGATAGCTAGCGCTCAAATTGACGTTTTTCAGCTACTGCATGCAGGCCAGTTTCGTGCCACGCCCCGTTGTGTATGCGCGTCTCGCTGAGTGAAACACGGAGAATTGCACCGGGCCTCTGCATCACTAATGAATTGTGTGGTGCAGCTCCAACGCACAGCAGAGCAGAGCGTGAAACAAAGCGGTATGTTTCGATATGTTCAGGAGAGGAACCGACGTTCTATCGAGTTTCACAGACAGCCATCGCGGATTGAGTGGCACCTAACACTATCGTGCTACTATATAAATGGCAAGTTCGATTGATTCACCAAAGTAGATTTTCAGCATTAAGGCAGTGCTGTTATTTAGGATTATTTATATATATTTTTTGAATTTTACTTATAAGGTAAAAAATAAGCCGAAGTCAAAACCGCCTCTTTAATTTGCAAAATGTTGCTTTTGACTTTGCCTTTTTTTGCTTCCATACACAACGTTGCATGATGGTATAACCGAAAAGTCAAAGTCAACCATCTCTTTAGGTGCTATTGTGACTTATAAGGCAAAGTCCAAAAGTCATATTCAGTTGATTCTTCCCATTCCAATATTTGTATCACTCTGTTCTAGTTTGTATTAAATAATCGAAATAAAATCAACGACACTCGTACATAATGTACATACCATGTGACAAAATTCGGAGTTTGAATTAAATTAGTAGCTCACCAAACAATAAAAACACACACGATAATCTATTGTGAATAGTACTAGTATGTGAATACGATTTTAATGTTAGATTTTGGTTTAATAATACTTTGTCTTAATCTAATATTTTATCTGAATTTTCACCATACTAGAGATTCGAGAAATCAAATCCGTTCCAACACCTTCTACGCTCTAGAATTTTCTATTTTTTACACCTCAAGACATAGAGAATCATATACGTTGTAGTTTACTATATAGTTACATCTAAGAGAAGCAACCATACACTCTATCTAGCGACATATTTATTATACGGAAATTTTGACCTCTTCACAAAGATGATTAATGATACAAAAAACCTCCAACAAAAAGTATAACTACACTAAGATAAATAGGACAGTTACATATTGATATGCACATGGATGCATTTCGTTTGTTTTTTTTAGTAATTAATCTTGAGTGCTCAGTTTAATAAAAAGTTTCTGGTGAAGAAATGTATTTACCAAAATGTTGTATTGACTTACTAGGATTGTGTTAAATACCACAAACAGTAGGTTGTATAAAAATAATATTTTATCTTAGCATTTAGTAGAAGTGTTGTGTGGTTAATTTATTAAGTGTGATAGAAAACTATACTAGTTAAAATGGCACGACGAGCCAATGTCTCCTAACTAAACATGCATGCTCCGACGTGCCACTGAAGACCCACGTGGCCATATCGGAAAATATTTGATTCCCGCCGAATTATTATTTATAATTTTTTTGCAGCAATTATTTATGACCCGTTGTAACGCACGAGCATTTTGCTAATATATCTACATTCAGAACATTTGGTCCGTTGGTTGGTTGTTGGCTCCTCCTCAAAACAAGTTTTTTGCGCTGCTATATAAACTTTTTGTTTCTCATAATCAGTTTTTGGACAGGCGAAATTGGATTAGTCAATCCACCTTGGGACGAAAACAAATGTACAACCTGTCGCCTCGCCGCCGACTACACTTCCGCACCGAACAGCAGTCACAGCACACAGCGCCAACTCTGGCGATCGGAAGATACAACGAATTTGGAGTTAAAAATTTGCACGCTCGTAGTTGTCGACACTATCTACATCTGGGATTTTTTTTCACGATTTTAGGAAACAAGAAATGTCGATTTTGATTTTTTCCAAAAAAAATGGCCACAATGTAACTCGGGCTTTATTGTCCGCTCTCTACTATAACACAATAAAATACTCTCTCCGATCCGAATAAACTGCCGCACGCGCTATATGTATGAGATGTACGTGTTAGGTTGATTTCTCACAACAATTTTAACAGACCGGAGGGAGTATTTTCGATTACAAAAAGTGTGAATCACCGTATCTCTACTGAACTTCCGAGAAGTGCAAAATAAATAGGAGTACTTGAAAAGATAGAGGAGGGGGGAATAAAATTGCTAATGAAGCAATGCTACATGAAAATCTAAAATCGACTAAAACGATCGAGCAATGATTC
This sequence comes from Poa pratensis, assembly GCA_947311845.1. Taxonomy (NCBI): domain Eukaryota; kingdom Viridiplantae; phylum Streptophyta; class Magnoliopsida; order Poales; family Poaceae; genus Poa; species Poa pratensis. The sequence continues at coordinate 3,749,046 of CAMZMU010000027.1, forward strand.
AGTGATATATTAATTAAGAAAGAAAATTGTATTAGCAGCGAAAACATGACCTGGCCATAAATAGGTCGGAATATACTCCTATCTCCCAGTATTATCCAAAAGAATGATCGGTACGGAGAATATGAAACTTTTGTTTCCCATAATAAGTTTTTGAATATGTAAAGTTGGATTAGTCAGTCCACCTCCGGACGAAACGGATTGTACAAACTAACGTTGCCATGATATAATATACGTAGACACACATAACAAAAAAGAAATTGATAGACTCAAGCAGGACTCATCTTAACCAATATATAGTTGCGGCTGCAGATTCAAATTATTACAAAACGGGGACGTGTCGATCCATATCAAAAGGAACTTAAACTAAGCAAGCCTGAAATGTAGCGCGAAAATGCATCATAGAGCACAAAAAACGCCAATTTATTCCTAAGCAGAGTGATGAATCTAGTAGCAGAAGACCACGTCAGAGACGCCCTCCTTGTCCTGCGCCCACAAGACAGCAACCTCAAGCTTCCCACCATCTCCATAGTCAAACGCAGCCTCGCGCCCGTCCACAGTGCTCCTCACAGGCCTCGTCGACGAGTACACCACAAGCCTCCCAGCTCCCTTCACCCTCACCCTCACCTCGGCATCACCATCGCCGTTGTTGACATCGACTGTTGAGCATGTCCACCACCCGACCGCCGCGAACTTGCCGCCGGCCACCGGCATCACGGGAGCAAACGTGAAGATCTCGTACGAGGATGGCTGGAGAGTGAACTGGATGGGCTCCGACATTGGTTTCATGAGGGTCAGCTCCCCGGAGTGGTGCCTGTACACGGCGTACTCCTCCGCATTGGCCATGGCGGCGGTGTCTCCCCTCTGTCCCCACTCGACGTCGGCGGGCTGGACTGAGCCAGTGACCGGCTTGTAGCAGTGCGGGTAGCCTCGGACCCGGCGCTCGGCTGGGTCCCACCCAGCTCCCTGGCAGTTGAACGCCCCAATCACACCTCCAAACTGCAAAAATGTTATAGGTTCAGAATTCAGAGAATTCAGAGACATGAAATAAAACCAGGTTGCACACTGAAAAGGAACTGGAAATTTTGCATTATTAACATGTTAAAGCTTGGGAATGCAGAAACATTTCATGCCATAGTTATCATGGGAAAAAGTTCAGTTTCAGATGATGCAGAGATGCAAGATTAAAACGAGAATGCAAAGAGTAGAACGAGATTGCATAGTGTCATTGGATAATTAACATGTTACAGTTTAATAATCGAGAGAAAATGACATGATACACATGGAAAGTTTCAGTTTCAGAGAACGAAACGAAATTGGAAAATGAAATAGTTAACTGAAGCGGTTGTACCTTGTTGAGATTCCACATCTTGAGCACGGTCTCCTGATCGAAGAGAGGGTTCTTGAAGAGGCAGTCTCTCGTGGGCAGCGCGTAGTGCATGCAGAGCGGCAGGGTGCCGTCGGGGAAGACGAGGGTCCTGAGCAGAGCAAAGTCTTGGCATCCCAGCGAGTCACTGACGTAGATGGGGCTGCCGGAGACGGCGCGGGAGGCGGCGTGGAAGGCGGCGCAGACGTGGTCCGACTGGAACATGTCCCGGCCGGGGCGCACGAACTGGCCCATCCACAGGCTGTTGTACGAGCAGTTCAACATGTGCACGCCCTGCAGCCAGTACACGCCCATGGGGTCGCCGTTGGGGTCGTCGAACCAGAAGTCGTCGCCGGCGCGCGCCATGGACACCTGCTGCGTCCCGAGGAAGAAGAACTCGTTGCACTGCTGCATGCTGGCGATAATGCCTGTGCCGGCGAAGTTGGCGGCGATGGAGTCCGAGAGGCCCGCGTAGTAAGCCTTGGCGAGCTCCACGCGGCCGCCGTGGTCGGCGCACAAGTACTCCAGGTGTTGAAGACGTCCACCTTCACGCCGGTCACCCCGGCGCCGGCGAGGTACGAGTGCATGGCGTCGTAGAGCTTCCCGGCGTGGTGCGGCTGCACGATCCCGGTGCCGCCCTCCACGATGCGGTCCACGGCGAGGTCGTCCATGGTGCCCGCCAGGCCTGGGGAGAGGCGCGCCGGCTCGACGACGGTGTCCAAGGACGTCACGCCGGGGCGAACGCCGCCCCATGCGCCACAAAGAGCCTGCCTCACGTACACGTCGTTCAGCGCGGGGAACCTCTGCCTCATGTCCTTGAGAAACGCCTTGAGTCCCACCTCGCCGCCATTGTCACCGCCGCCGGATTCGCGGAGACTGTCGAGGACATGCGCGCTCTTGGAGAGGAGCTGCTCCAGCTCTCCGCGCAGCTGTTCGAATTTGGTGTCGAAGCCCGACAGGTCAAGGGCGGAAGCGGCGAAGCGCTCGCACTCGTCGAAGCGGTAAAGGCGCCCGGTCATCTGGTCACCGCCAGGGTCGAGACCTGGCGCGTCGGCGTGCGCAGGGTCGTCGTCCCGGTTCACGCTCTGCCAACCGTGGGTGATCACGATGAAGCGAGGCGGCACGCCGGCATCCGCGAACTCCGACACGCCCTGCCAGACACCGGCGGGGTCGACGGTGAGGTAGAACGCGTCTCAGGTGCACCACCCGAAGCGCTCGGCCATGGGTGGCAGGGCCTTCTCCTCGATCAGCTTGAACGTGCCGAGGTGCACACTGACGGCAAGATATACCTCCCTCATGACGACGTAGGGGTCGGTACCGGCGTGCACGTACGCGATGCGGCTGAAGTCAGATCCCGTAACGGCCGGCGAGCCGCTCTCGGCGCAGAGCACGACGCCGTCGGCCTCGTCGTCGGCGCCGTAGGTGGGGAAGATGGCGGAGCGGAAGCTGCCCTGCACGAGGGGGAGCACGAGGACGCATCCACTGCGTCTCCGGCTGCAGGTCGCGGTCGCGCTCGCCGGCTCGCATGGTGCTCCACCACGTCTTGAAGCGGAACACGCTCAGGAATTTACGGCCATGGAGAAGGCCGAGGCGGCACGGCGCGCGGTCGGTGGCGTCCGGAGCGGTGAAGCCGAGGAAAGCGCCATGGCCGGTGGCGGCCGTGGCCTGCTCGAGCAGGTGTGGCGGCGCGGCTGAGCCGGACTTGTCGAACTCGAACGGGGTGAGGGCTCTGTTTAAAATAGCGGGCTATTGTGTTTAGCGCCGGCGATTTTAGAAGGTATGAAAGGCTATAACGGGCTATAGCGCGGCTAAGACCTTATAGCCGTTTTGCTAAATAATGGAAAAAAATTAGTAAGAATGTGGAACCGTGCGAAAACGAATAATATTATATTATGGTTTAAATAGAGAAAACGAATCCGTGAGAAAACAGTCACCTTAATACAAAGAAAATCATACACACTGCCCAAGGAAAACAAATAGGGTAGCTGATAGTCTAGCTAAGCAGTGCTTTTCTACTAAACTTTCATGTAATTGGGTCATTGAACCCCAGCCTTTTTGCTAGACGATCTCCTGTACGATGTAACTATGCTTGATGGTTGAGGCAGCAAGTTTTCAAACGCACACTTTTCCTTATCAGGTACCTACGGGGACTGGAAGGTTTTTAATGAGACGGCTTGCTGACCTAATATAGTGGTTGAAAATTTCAAAAAAAAAATCATACACACTATTATAGTTTTCTTTTTTACTTGCATTTATGAGCGCCAACTCTACACTCTACCACCATGTATAGACATATTTATTATACGGTGAACTTTAAGCTCTTTACGAAGATGATTAAGGAAACAAAAACTGAAAAAACAATGTACATATACACTAAGATTCAGATTATTGCCATGTGGGCGGCGGCATTGCATTTTGTGCTTTAGAAAAGGATAAATCCAAAGATGAGGCTCACATTTAAAAATATTTTTTCTTATGAGGTAATGTATTATAACAATGAAAGTTTTTTAATTAATGTTTATATTTATCGAAAGTGTGTTTCGGCCACAAACATTAGATTGTATACAAATATCGTAACCTTTAGCAACAATGTTATGTGGTTAATTTTATTGAGTGTGATATAGAACTATACTAATTAACAAGCAAGTTGTCTATTATTCCATATTCTACGAAAAAAGACTGACACATGAGCTGATCTTGAGGCACAATGCGTATATATCAATATAGAGATGCAAACGTCGATCCAGAGGGTTTGAAGTAAGTGAAAAGCAGTGGATCCTGAGGCCTCTAGTCGGGATAAGTGAAAAGTGGTCGAGGACAACAACAGCCGTTCTTTCGAGGGGCAGGTCTTCGGGGAAAAAAGAAGTAGCCAGATGTGCACGTTTTTGTGCATTTAGATCCGGATTATAGGACTTCGTAACACCTCTGAGATCATTAAATGAATTTGTCCGTGCAACGGGTGCTCTAAAAAAAGCATATTTAGAACAACAAAATATTGATTTTTGGGAAATACCAGAAGTTTATCTCGTTTACCAGATGGTCTAAAATAGGGTGGCGAGGTGGGGGCGGCCATGAAGTCGTGACGACAGCGAGAACCGGCCGAAATTGGTGTGCGGTGGTGACGGTCGACAATTGGAAAGATTTTACCGTGGCGGTTAGGTTCCCGCCACATCATTTTTGGTATAGGGCACCACATCGGTGCCAAAATATACATCACCATTAAAAAATTTTAGGGCTTGTGCAAAAACTTTGGGGCACAACATAGGCATTGGTCATCTGCTCTAGCAAGTCTTTTGTCAAAAAACTAGAAAAGTCAGTTTTTTAATGCAACTCCCATATTTTAGGAGATGCTCAGACTCCTCACTCTTCAGGTTAGTCCTGCTTCAGAATTGGGTTTTGCAAACAACCAACGGGGATCGAGCGGCACCTAGCAGCAAGCAATGTAAAATGATAATACCATGGTGCTAATGTGCTATCTTATTGTTTGGATGTTCGATTGATTCGCGAAAGTAGCTGTCTAGCGTGAAGGCCAAACCACAACTTCTGTGAATTCTTCCCATGCCTTTGGATATGCGCATAGTTACAACCGTCGAAAATATATCCATCACTCTGTTCCAACTTCGAAAATCAACAGCACTAGTACATCATGCACATACCATGTCACAAAGCATGGAGTTTAAATTCAATAAATAGCTCAAGAAAAAAAAGAGAGACAGATGGAATAGTACTGCCGTGAATTCTTTTGTAGTATGACTTTAATGTTAGATTATGGTTTAAAACATTTTCCATTAATTTGACATTTTGTTGAATTTTTCTTAACACCCTACCAAAGATTCGAGAAAACAAATCCGTGCCAACACCTTCTACACTTATTTTATATTTTTTACACATGAAGACATAGAGAATTATACACTATAGTTTACTATTTACTTACTTCCGAGGGAAGCAACCCTACACTGTAGAGACATGTAGGGACGAACTTATTAGACACTAAACTTTAAGCTATTTAAAAGCAGAACTAAACTATAGTTTACTATTTACTTACTTATGGGGAAGCAACCCTACACTGTAGCTTTGTAGATAGATTTTTTTTGTGTTTCGGCTGATTTTTCAAAAATAATTCAAATTTAAACTACAAAGTGCGTGATGGTCGTAAATTGCAGAAAACAATCATTCCGAAGTATCCTATTATGATTCCATCCAATATAACCGAACAAAGTTCAAATATCCTACCCCTTACTCTGAATGGTCGGTCACACGGACAATTTTAACCTTATTGTTAGCACCCGTTTTTGGCAGATTGCCAGTTTCAGGTTCAAGGAGGATTTGGCGGCTTAAAGAAGGCAACAAAGAAGGCTAAAATGGTGATATGGGAAGCTTTCCAGGAAAAGATGGCCGGAAGAAGGCTGCCAATAATCCGGCAACCGGAACAAGGCGGAAGCTGGATTCGGGAGTGCGAAGTTGCCTGAAGACATAGCGAGCTAAGTCAAAGGAAGCAATAAAGGTGGCTGAAAAGAAGCCAACTTTGTCAACACAAGGTGGCAAAAAGGAAGTCAATGTTGTCAAGACAAGGCGGCAGAAAAGAAGTCAACATTGTCAAGACAAGACGGCATAAAGCCAACTTTGTCAAATACAAGCCGGCAAGTCAACTTTCCACCGATCAAGGCAGAAAAATAGAAGACAACTTTCAAGGTCAAGATCAAGGCGGAAAACGAGAAGACAACTTTCTAAGATCAAGGCTGGAAAATGGGAGGCAACTTTCTAAAAGAAGCCGGACAGAAATCCGGGTCTAATACGAAGCCGATCAAGATATCTCGTCTCTAAGAAAGAAGGCAAGTTTGAAGCCAATACGGAAGGGAAAAAGGCAACTTTCCAGTAGCCAGCAAGTTGGAAGCCAGTACGGAAGGCAAAAGGCAACTTTCCGAAGTAGCCAACAAGTTTGAAGCCAACGTTGCCGGCCAAAAGTTGCCTATTTTAGAGATGGATTCGACTTAGACTATGATTTGTAAGCCTTGTAGAAGTCCATTACTTGTACGGGAAGTCCAGCCGCCTCATATATATGTGAGAGGTGACGGCCGATTGAAATTAAGCAAACAATCGACAACCTATCAATACAACCTACTTTTATCTCCTCAAACCCTTGTTTATGCTTCCGTTGTTCGGCGACTTCATCTAGATTTCGCCGGGTATCGAAAACCGAGCTGAGAGCGGCCAAGTCCGGCTTAGTTCAGCCAATCGTCGCCGGCTTCCTCAGACGGGGCTTCCCGAGGGGCTGGGGCGTCTGGTCTAAAAAGCGCCTGCTTGCTGTCTTGCGTATCGCGCTGGAAGCAGGCCTCCCGCGGGGCGAGTTGCGGAGTATCTCCCCCGGCACCGCGGGTACACGAGGACGTGTTCGTGTGACGCGTTTCGAGCGCAACACACTTTTTGGCGACTCCGCTGGGGACGATTCGATCTGAAAATTGGACAGCAATGACCAATTCCAAGACCGACGCTGCCGGTATCAATACCGACAACATCATCAAGCCAACTCTCGAGAAGTTGTCGGAAGAACAACGCCAAGGTCTGGAGGCGTGGAAGAAGAAGAGAGATGAGGAGTTCGAGGCGCTGCGAGCCAAGCGGGATCAAGAAGATCAAGACCTGTACTTATCCAGCTTCAAGGTAGATCGGCAAGGTATAATCTCGCCGATCAAGGAGCCGGAATTTGTACCGCTGGATGCCAACATTGACAAACCCGCTGTAAGTAGTAGCCTTTTTTCCTCTGAACAGATAGCCGAAATTCAATTTCATGTTTCGCAAGGCACTGCCAATGTTTACGACCTTATGCTAGAACATGAAAAGGCTAAGAAAAACACGTCCCATGACCAACCATCGGACAAACAACCGATCGGTCAAAGTAGGGAAAACCAACTTGTGCCTACGCTGCCATGTCCAACTCCTGTCCAGAGTATGCCTAACTCGGCAAGCCAGCCGAGTCAGACAAGGCGGATTCTGGGTCATGAGTCAATGCCGAATCAAAATTCGGCTACTTGGGTGCAAGCTGGCCCTGCCGCCAATTCTTCTCTCGTGCCGGCTCAATCGGCCATTATGGACGATTCCTTAGCCGAATTCAGGAGAAGATTGGACCAGATAGCTTTTGACAAGCTCGGGGTGATGCCAAAACATAGAACTTACACTAAGCCTTACCCCGATTACTTTGATCTGCAACCTTATCCACCTGGTTATAGAGTCCCTGAATTTGCCAAATTTAATGGGGTGGATAGTAAGTCAACATGGGAACATATCAGTCAATATTTGGCTCAATTAGGCGAAGCTAACCATGATCACATTAAAGTTCGCCTGTTCTCATTGTCTTTAACCGGCATTGCGTTTTCTTGGTTTTCGGCTTTAGCTCCTAATTCTATACATACATGGTTTCATCTAGAGCAAAAGTTCCATGAACACTTCTTTGCCGGCGAAATAGAGTTAAAATTGTCTCACCTTACATCGGTTAGGCAGAAGCAGGATGAATCGGTATCTGATTACGTCAAGAGATTTAGAAATACCAGAAACCGATGTTATAGTTTGGCAATAACTGAAAGAGACATGGCTGACTTGGTTTTCAATGGTTTAAGGTCCTACCTGAAAGAGAGGTTAGAAGGACATGAATTCTTGTCTGTTGGCCAAGTCCAGGAGAGAGCGTTGGCTCAAGAGAGCCGGGTCAATGAGTCAAAAGACTCGCATCGGATGAGCAGGAGCCGGCTTAATATTGTTGACAACGATGCCGACTCCGGTGATGAAGCCGATGTTTATTCCGCTGAGTTTGTTTGGCCCAGCAAGGCCAAACCATACATGTGTGATGATCTAAAGCCGATTCGTAAAAATCGGGATGACGAAATAAAATGCAGCTTTGACGTAGGCAAGTGTGATAGAATATTTGATGCCTTGTTGAAGGATAAAGTGATAAGGATAAATCATGTTATACCATCGCCTGATGAATTAAGGCGGCGGGCTTATTGCAAGTATCACAATTCTTTCTCTCATGCTACTAATGATTGCAATGTCTTTCGTAAACAGATCCAATCGGCCCTCAACGACGGACGATTGAGCTTTGCCGGCATGGCAATTGATACACAGCCGTTTCCAGTAAACGTGCTAGATCTGGAGGGAAAGAAAGTTCTACTTCGGCCAGAGGCAGCCGAAGCCGCTAATAAATCAAATGTTGTTGTTGGTGAACCCAGGAAGGTGGCCAGCAGCAAGGCGGCAGGAAGACAAGTTATAGTGAGCCGGCAACCCGATGGAGGCGAAGTCATCAAGATTACCATCAACAACCCTACACTCGGGGGGCAAGTACCACGGCCAGACAAGTCGCCGCCTAGATTTATCAAGCCCAAGAGCCCAGAAGTTGGCAGATGGAAGACAAACCAGGTTGAATATAGACCAAGGAAGACAAAGCCAACTTTTGACATGCTGCTGAACAAGTACGTGCGCCAGGCCGGGTCGAGGTCGCACCAGTGGCAGTATGGGAAACGACCAAGGTCACCATCCACGGAGGAAAATAGCCGGCACCAGAGGCCGGCTGACGAGGTCAAACGCAGGGCAATCCGGCCATCTATGCAAAGCCGGCTTGTGTATCCCGGAGACATGTCATATTGGCGGATCAAGGCGCAAGGTGCTAAAAAGGCGGAGCCAGAAGGCGGATTAGTCTCAGACAACTTATTGGTTGTTGGAACTCATGTGCTAAAATTGAAGGACCCGATTACAGAGCCGGCAAACAGTGAGCCGATACTTGCTATCGCGCCAAAGCCAGCAACCAATGATCATGAAGCTAGCTCCAGTCAAGCCATGAAAGCTCAACCCCGGGATCCAAAATATACTCAGCCAAAGTGGTGCCCGCCAGGTATAACAAAGACACAAAAGCGGAAACTGCAAAGAGCAAGGAACCGGGAGAAGGCAGAAGAAAGAGCTGAGCAATCCAGGGACGTCAAATTCAATGCTGAGCGACCAATGTTGCCGGCGCAAAAGTGGATTCCTAGGCCAGTCCTTATGGCGGCTTCCGCACCAACTACCATGAGTCCTGCTGTCGATGGTGAAATAGAGCCGGCAGCTACGCCGGCTATCACCTATTCTTCATGGGCTGACGAAGTCGAAGCAGCAGACTTGGCGATGGCAAGTTTGGCAAAGGAGCTGGCAATCCAAGATCCGGCCACAGAGAAGCCGGCAAGTGAAGACCTCGCAATGGAAGAAAAGGCAGAAGAAGAACCAGCAATGTCAGAGTCAACAATGGATGAGTCAGGCAATTTGACAGATGAAGATCTGCTAGATTATGAAGAATCGCCGACTCGGACAGGAATGGACATCAACATGGTGTATTACTTGCCGGCCGAGTTCCGTGCTGTCAAAGAAGGCGAGGTTGCGCAAATCAACTTTGGACCAAAAAATGTTGTCTTCGAAAAACCTGACAAGCCGGTGAAACACCTCAGGCCTCTGTATGTCAGAGGACACATTGATGGCAAGCCGGTCACCAGGATGATGGTGGATGGCGGCGCTGTGGTAAACTTGATGCCATATTCTGTCTTCAAGAAGCTACAACTAGATGATGGCGACCTGATGAAGACAAACATGGTGTTAAATGGGTTCGAAGGAGGAGAAGGAGTAGAAGCCAAAGGCGTTATCAGCTTGGAGCTCACAGTAGGAAGCAAGACTTTGGCTACCGCCTTCTTTGTTGCTGAGGTGCAGGGAAACTACAATGTGCTGCTAGGACGGGATTGGCTTCATGCTAACCAGTGTGTTCCGTCTACTATGCACCAGCAACTAGTGCAATGGGTTGACGACGAAGTTGAAGTTGTCCATGCTGACGAATCGGCATGCATTGCGTTAGCCGAGTCGATTGTTGACTGGCAACATTCTAATGTCACATGCCTTTCTGGGCGTGATTTATCCGGATTCGACTTCCTAAGTGCTACCAGGGACGGATTCGTGCCAGTATCTCTAAAGCCGATTGGTAGCAATCGGCTGCCGCTCAAGTAGATGGATCAAAATGATGAGTGGCTGCAGAAGCGTCTGGACGAGTATCGGACCGAAAGGAACGATATGTATGAAGCAATTGAAGAACCAGATGACATGGATAAGTTGGGACAAGGCTTTACATCGGCTGACTTGCTGGAAGAAGTTGACATTGGGGATGGCACTGTCCCTAGACCGACATTTGTAAAGCAAAAGTTGGCGGCCGATTATAAGTCTGAATTAATCGCGCTAGTCAAAGAGTACGTGGATTGCTTTGCATGGGAATACCACGAGATGCCTGGGTTAAGCCGAGAGTTGGTCGAACATCGGTTGCCTATCAAAGCCGGCTTCAGACCATACAAGCAGCCGGCTCGCAAATTTAATCCACTGATCTATGATCGGATAAAGGCGGAAATTGGCAGGCTTTTGAAAGCCAACTTTATTCGGCCCTGTAAGTATGCCGAATGGTTATCCAACATTGTGCCGGTCGAAAAGAAAGGATCCGACAAGATTAGGGCATGTATTGATTTCAGGGATTTGAATCGAGCCACGCCAAAGGATGAGTACCCTATGCCAATAGCCGACATGCTTATCAACGAAGCCTCAGGTCACAAAGTTATCAGCTTCTTGGATGGCAACGCAGGTTACAACCAAATATTTATGGCCGAAGAAGATTCGGCTAAGACGGCGTTTCGCTGCCCAGGCTTTGTTGGCTTGTTCGAATGGACCGTGATGACTTTTGGATTGAAGAATGCCGGAGCCACCTATCAAAGAGCGATGAACCTGATCTTCTGGGAGTCGTACTGGAGGTATATATTGATGACGTGGTGGTTAAGTCGGACGGCGAGTCAAATCACTTGGCCGACTTGCGGCTGGCGTTTGAAAGAATGAGGAAGTACGGGCTCAAGATGAATCCTTTGAAGTGTGCCTTTGGCGTGTCGGCTGGGAGATTCCTTGGTTTCATCATACATGAACATGGCATAGAAGTTGATCCGGCAAAGATTGAAGCCATCCAGAAGATACAGGCGCCGGGTTGCAAAAATGACATGCAGAAGTTTCTGGGCAAGGTAAACTATTTGAGAAGATTCATTGCTAACTTGTCTGGAAAAGTTGATGCATTTACACAGATCCTTCGGCTCAAGAATGATGATGAATTCACCTGGGGGGCAAAGCAGCAAGAGGCGTTTGACAAGATAAAAACTTGCCTGTCTACTCCTCCAGTTCTCAGGAAGCCGGCTCATGGTCAACCTTTCCGGCTTTATATTGCTGCTGAGGACAAAGTGATCGGAGCTGCCTTAACTCAGGAAGCCGAAGGACAAGAGTACATCATCACTTATCTGAGTAGACGTTTGCTGGATGCCGAGTCAAGGTACAGCTTTGTAGAAAGGTTGTGTTTGTCTCTTTACTTTGCCTGCACCAAATTGCGACATTATCTGCTATCCAGTGAATGCAAAGTCTTTGGTCAGACCGATGTTCTCAAACACATGATACAAAGGCCGATTCTTAGTGGGCGAATCGGCAAGTGGGCGTACGGGTTGATTGAATATGATTTGGCTTATGAACCACTAAAATCTATGAAAGGCCAAATTGTAGCTGACTTTATTGTTGAACATCGGATTGACCTGGAGGAAGAAGCCGGCTTAAATATTGTGTCGGCTGTACCGTGGAAGCTTTATTTTGACGGCTCAGTCTGCAGCAGCGGACAAGGAGTTGGCATTGTGTACATCTCACCACACGGTACTGTTTTTGAAGCCTCTTGTCGTCTTGACTATTTATGCACTAACAATGAAGCCGAATACGAAGCACTTCTATTCGGGCTAGAAATATTGGTGGACGCAGGGGTAACTCATGTCGAGGCATATGGAGATTCGTTGCTTATTGTCCAGCAAGTGGCCAAGATTTGTCAATGCAACAGCGGGTCTCTCAACATTTATCTTGATAGATGCCTGGATATGATTTCAACGTTGGATTATTTCCACATATCTCATGTTCCTAGGCAAGACAATTGGCTTGCGAATGAGTTGGCACAACAGGCATCTGGCTATCACGTCAGTCGTGGTTTATTCTTTATCAAGGAACAGCCAACAACTCATGTTGCCAACTTGGAGGAAGCCAGTCAGGAAGCCGGCTTGTTGGAGCCGGCTAAGGAGAAAGCCAAACAGGAAGCCGGCTTGTTGGAGCCGGCTAAGGAGGAGTCAAGTGACAACTTGGCGGACGACTGGAGACAACCTTATATTGACTATTTACAAGATCCAAGTCGAAAAACAGACAGAGCAGTTCGGCGCCTAGCTCTCAAGTATACATTGGTGGATGCCGCCTTATATCGCCGAACTGCCGATGGTCTTCTTCTAAAGTGCTTGAATGAAGACGAAGCTAGAGTTGCCATGGGAGAGGTACATGATGGTTTATGTGGAACACATCAGTCGGCCCACAAGATGAAGTGGATGCTCAGGCGAGCAGGTTTTTATTGGCCGACAATGATCAATGACTGCTTCAGATATTACAGGGGATGTGAAACCTGCCAGAAGTTTGGAGATATTCAGTTGGTGCCAGCTTCACCTCTTAATCCAATTATAAAACCGTGGCCTTTCCGGGGTTGGGCGCTTGACTTTGTCGGCATGATCCATCCGCCTTCATCCAAGGGGCATCGGTTCGTATTGGTGGCTACTGATTATTTCACCAAGTGGTCTGAAGCAGTACCTCTCAGAAACATGACCCACAAGGAGGTGATCCAGTTTATTACAGAACATATCATCCATCGATTCGGCATTCCGCAGACTCTTACCACAGATCAAGGTACTTCCTTCATGGCTAAGGAGGTGAAGCAATTTGCCGAATCACTTGGAATCAAGATGCTCAGTTCATCTCCCTACTATGCACAAGCCAACGGACAAGCCGAGTCAAGCAATAAAATCTTGGTCAAATTGATCAAGAAGAAGGTACAGGATCATCCAAGGAGGTGGCACGAGGTACTGTCCGAAGCATTGTGGGCGCACAGGATCTCAAGGCATGGAGCAACCAAGGCAACTCCTTTTGAGTTGGTGTATGGACAAGAAGCCGTTTTGCCAGTAGAAGTGAATCTGGCTGCCTTGAGGCTTGCTAAGCAAGATGACTTGTCGGCTGAAGACTACTGCAGCTTGATGATGGACAATGTTGATGAAGTAGCCGACAAGCGTGTTATTGCCTTGCGAGAAATTGAGAAGGAAAAGTTGCGGGTGGCAAAAACTTACAATAAGAAGGTCCGGCTAAAAGACTTTCAAATTGGCGACTTGGTCTGGAAAGTTATATTGCCAGTTGGCTCTAGAAGCCGGAAATTTGGCAAATGGTCCCCAAACTGGGAAGGGCCGCTGCGAGTCGCGAGAATAGTACCCGGCAACTCTTATCTGGTGGAGACATTGGAAGGCAGCATGTTGCCTCGAGCTATCAATGGGAAATACTTGAAGAAATTCCACCCGAGCGTGTGGCAAACTGCATGAGTTGCACGTATGGCCGATATACATATATCGCCCTTAGCATATGGCCGATGAGCTTAAGCATCGCCCTTAGACAAAAACTTCTACATTGAATATTTTCTAGTACGCAAGCTCTACTAGAAAACAGGGGGGCATGTGTTAGCACCCGTTTTTGGCAGATTGCCAGTTTCAGGTTCAAGGAGGATTTGGCGGCTTAAAGAAGGCAACAAAGAAGGCTAAAATGGTGATATGGGAAGCTTTCCAGGAAAAGATGGCCGGAAGAAGGCTGCCAATAATCCGGCAACCGGAACAAGGCGGAAGCTGGATTCGGGAGTGCGAAGTTGCCTGAAGACATAGCGAGCTAAGTCAAAGGAAGCAATAAAGGTGGCTGAAAAGAAGCCAACTTTGTCAACACAAGGTGGCAAAAAGGAAGTCAATGTTGTCAAGACAAGGCGGCAGAAAAGAAGTCAACATTGTCAAGACAAGACGGCATAAAGCCAACTTTGTCAAATACAAGCCGGCAAGTCAACTTTCCACCGATCAAGGCAGAAAAATAGAAGACAACTTTCAAGGTCAAGATCAAGGCGGAAAACGAGAAGACAACTTTCTAAGATCAAGGCTGGAAAATGGGAGGCAACTTTCTAAAAGAAGCCGGACAGAAATCCGGGTCTAATACGAAGCCGATCAAGATATCTCGTCTCTAAGAAAGAAGGCAAGTTTGAAGCCAATACGGAAGGGAAAAAGGCAACTTTCCAGTAGCCAGCAAGTTGGAAGCCAGTACGGAAGGCAAAAGGCAACTTTCCGAAGTAGCCAACAAGTTTGAAGCCAACGTTGCCGGCCAAAAGTTGCCTATTTTAGAGATGGATTCGACTTAGACTATGATTTGTAAGCCTTGTAGAAGTCCATTACTTGTACGGGAAGTCCAGCCGCCTCATATATATGTGAGAGGTGACGGCCGATTGAAATTAAGCAAACAATCGACAACCTATCAATACAACCTACTTTTATCTCCTCAAACCCTTGTTTATGCTTCCGTTGTTCGGCGACTTCATCTAGATTTCGCCGGGTATCGAAAACCGAGCTGAGAGCGGCCAAGTCCGGCTTAGTTCAGCCAATCGTCGCCGGCTTCCTCAGACGGGGCTTCCCGAGGGGCTGGGGCGTCTGGTCTAAAAAGCGCCTGCTTGCTGTCTTGCGTATCGCGCTGGAAGCAGGCCTCCCGCGGGGCGAGTTGCGGAGTATCTCCCCCGGCACCGCGGGTACACGAGGACGTGTTCGTGTGACGCGTTTCGAGCGCAACACTTATTTTGACAAAAACAAAAATAGAACACTTGATCCAGGTTTCTCCTAAATAAAGTTGAATTCCCATTGCAACTTTTGCTTATTATGTTATTCTTGAGTGTTTGGAACCCTATACATAAGTGGCCGCCCTGGAGCTCAATCTTTGTGTTGAGTCATTCGGTGTAGTGTTGGGAGTCTCCAAATGAGTTGTGGAGATAGACTCTAACTTGTTTGTAATGGCTTAGTCGCCGTTTTCAAGTGTTCGCTTAATGGATCGTGTCACCTTGCATTGTGCGAGTGCAAAAGGAGAATAAAGTGAGTTTTTCTTGCATGGTGGAATAATTAGTCGTCTATTGACTCCCCTGTAGTCGACCTTACTGATCCTTTCAATGGTAGCTTGACATAAGATATTGAAAGAACATGATTATATGGAATCAAATAAAATAAATCCTCAAATCGAAGGTAGTTTTACATAAGTTCTCCAAAGAGCACAAGAACCAATTGGGGTGATATTACCAACATATTTGAGCATATTGACCTTGGATTGCGTAGTCTTTAAATACATGGATCATATGCGACATATTCATTTTGGTCAAAGCACAATGAAGTAAACAGATAACTAATATATCTATATTAGCATACTAGGGTATGAATAAGGTCATGAATTAAATTATACTCTCCCTGGATAAATGCTAACACAATATAATGCAAAAATGTCTAGATCGCTTGAGTTCAAACCAAGTTATGTAACTGATCCATACCCAACTTGACAAAAATTTCATCTCCCGAAACCTCCACTATCCCTGATTGTAAACTGCGTATGCGAGCCGTAATTTGTATAACAAAATGAGCATGGGATTTTAATTGTCAAAACTCAATTGTTTTTCAACCAAATGTACTAATAAAAGCAAGAGAGTGAGCCGTATACTTCTGATATATACCACTCCCTCCGTTCCACAATTCTTGTCGTGATTTTAGTTTAAATTCGAACTAAAACCACAACAAGAATTATGGAATAGAGGGAGTACCAGCCAAAGAATGGTAGTCTTATTAGGTCTAGGTTTTTTGTATGTAGCTCGGTTTTTCTTACCCCTTTGTCCCGGTCTCCACTTGGAAACAAAGATTCCTCCAGGCGACCACCGAAAAATGATGGCCGTTCATTGACTGGAAATACACAGATTCCTTACGACGAAGTGTTGGATATTTAAATCCATCTAGTACGTCTAACGTGAGATGAACGCCAGATTGTTTTGTGCTCCAGTTAACTTGGGCCGCATCCTTGCGTGCCGTGCTCACCCGTTCATTTCCTTGTGCGTGTACCACTCACATCGCTGTCTGGTTTCTATCTTCCGCTTTTGTCTATAACTTCGAGACAGTGTAGTCCCGTTTAAAAGTATACGTACGAAGGGTCTCATCAGTACGCATGCTTTCGACTCAAATACTACTCTTCGTTAGACATTATACACCAATCCTGCTTTTCTAATCCATCACATATTGCACCATTCCCTCGAACACAGCTGGATGATGAAGATGAGGCTCCTCGGTGCACTCGGCTGTTTGCTCGCACTACTCTCGTTGCCAACGACGGCAACGGTGCGGGCATCCGGTGTGCAAAGAAGGCAACTGGCGGCGAACAGGACCGTCCTTCCCTCCACCGCCACGCTTGCCGGTTGTCCCAAGAGCTGCGGCAACGTGAGTTTCGAGTACCCATTCGGCATAGGTGTGGGTTGCTTCCGGCCGCAAGCTGGGCCAGACTTTGAGCTCATCTGCAACAACCAGAGCGCCTCACAGGCTCCCAGGCTCTTCCTGCACGACGGGATCACAGAGGTCATCAGTGATATCACCACCACGGCGGTCAAGAAATTGATGCATCGTTGTCCTTTTCCACCCCTTTGATATCCGGGGTCGATGTATATAACATATCCTGGAATATTGGGAGATCGTTCACTAACTATGATTTGCAACTAAACTTCACCGGTTGCGACTTCGACATCTACGTGCTTCAGCATGGCACGAACGTGGCCGTCGGTCAGTGCAGTGTTACATGCCCTAACCAAGATATCACGGACAGGGTGGCTAGGCAGAACTGTAATGGTACAGGATGCTGCAGCGTGTACGTTAGCTCCTACACGCCTACCGGCTTCGACATCAAGTTTATCGGCCGTCAGAATATTGGAAAGCGAAACCCCGAAGCGCACAGTAACAGAAGATCCATATGGGATACAATTGATATAACCAGTGATTATGCCACTATTGCCTGGGGTATCGCCGTTGATCTCCCCGTCTCTGCTGGCACCTTGCAAAACCTAACAGACTATGCATGTCTCAGCAGCCATAGCAGTGCGAGTGGGGTTGGATCAGACCTCGATTATAATTGTGTGTGCAACGATGACTACCAAGGCAATCCGTACATAACCGATGGCTGCTCGCGCGGAAAAGGTATTTTACTCTCAGATAAAAGGCGTAGTTTTTTCTTATATTGTGTATGCACAACCAAATCTCTTAAATTTTGTTGCTTCACAAAAAAAACTTATACTTCATAACCACTATTTCTATGACCCAAACGTTTTTTTTTTTTGTGCGCTTCCCCTTCTTTTGAAAATTAGATGAAATCAAACACATGAAGACAAACTCAATGGGAAGTTACTTCAAAAGGGCAATTTGGTATATGTAATTTATGTCAAATGTATATTGCTACATAAATTTTATGTAGCAAAATAAAAGTTGCAGATTATGTTTCACTTTTTTAGGACCGCTAGCCACCAACAGTTGATTTTCTCCTGTATAACTACTTCCTCTCGAATTGTTGATTAATTCTTTGTGATCGTCCATCACCGCCCTCCTGCCTCTTCTTACCTAAGATACAATTTCCCCATCCGCGACATACTATTTTCACAAACAATTCAGAAAAATGGCGGTGATGTGATTTTGAACCATCATTGACGATACTTTAGTCAAAAAGGGACAAATATCCTATAAGACCTTATTATACGACACCAGTGATGCTAATCATAAAGCATCGCTACTTATTTTCCACAAACCACAGCAATCTTTCCCCAGACTCACAGCCGTTTACATCTGAAGTAATCCTGCTCCTTGGTCTACGAGTAGTCGCCGTTGTGTCATGATCTTCTGCGTTGAATTGCACGTCTAGTCATCCATGACTCCTTGCGATTTGAAAGGGCTAAGCCGAGTGTGGCCATGCATGCTCTGTAAAACTTCATCGTTGATTCCTTGATTGTACCTATTTCACTTCCAAGAAGTATCAACACTGCTTTGCTGGGGCAAAGCACCAATGTGCTTCTTTGATAATGAGGGTGATGTGGACAAATCACCATGCATATAAATGCTTCACTAAAAACTTAACCGTTGTTCACCTAGCTGGTGCAGCTAAGCGTTACTCTGTCATTTCACAATTTAAACAATTATGAATATTATTAGCAGTTTGCTTGTACTTACTGGGTGCATTAATAGATTCTCTAGCCGTTAATCACTTGACATCTTGTATTGGGTTAGATTTTCTTCATCTTTGTGAAGTGATATTAAGATAGATGCATTGACCTTTTTATGAAATCAGGGTATGATCCGTTACAACGGAAGGCCAACTGCTCTAGATGGTGTGGAAACATCAGTGTTCCTTTTCCCTTTGGCCTAGAGGACGGTTGTTATGCAAGGATGTTGTTTCAGCTCAATTGTACAAATCCGACGAAGTCGGCCCTCCAATTCCTTGGTTGGTATTCAGCTCTTGTAAACTATATAGATATCAACAATGGGCTAGTAAGTGTTACATACATCTTAGACATTGAAGAAGATCTTTCGGTGAATATGCATGCAGAACCTGGCCTCTATGTTGCCTCTGCGAAATCAGCATCTCAGCAGTGGGCCGTAGCTAATTTGACATGTCATAAAGCATGGGAGAGTAGAACTGAATATGCTTGTGTGAGCATGAATAGCATGTGCTTGGGTGTCTACTCCACACGAGGATATGTCGGTTACCGTTGCAAATGTACATTAGGGTTTGACGGGAATCCATATATCGCAGATGGGTGCCAAGGTACATACAATTTTCCTCCTTCTCCTCTCGTGTGCACCTCCTAATATGAAAATCGTCTCTTTGTTATGGAAATGCCATCATAAACGGGTGCTTGCACACCTTTCCGATAAGTGATACTTTACTTGTGTATCTCAAAACAATTTCGAAGACCAAAAAATAATTGATATGCAACAATGTTCTCAAGCCTCACCTCTACCTAATTTATAGGTACGGTAACATGTAATTTTTTTATAAACACAAATAATCTTAAGTTAATTTTATAATTTTGCAGTGCCCATAATAATAATTACATGAAAGCTACCAGTAAAATCTTCTTGGTATAAACTAGCAACTTAACTATATTCCTTCTGTACTGTTTCTCGTATTACTTACTGTTGCAGATGTTGACGAGTGCAAGATACCGGGCACATGTAATGGTATTTGCCATAACACTGAGGGAAGTCATTCATGCACCAAATGTCCTAGTAAAACATTGTATGACCCTGCAAAAATGATGTGCACATCGACGAAAGAACAAAATTTGGTACCAAGTGAGTTCTATAGTATAATCAATTATACTAATGAGCTACATAAGATCATGTGTAGTACTGACAAGCATAATCATTACAGGTATCACCATTGGGATTAGTGTTGGATTCGGAATTCTACTTCTCATCTTAATGGTAATACTCTTTATCCGTAAATGGAAAAAAGACATCCAAAATCAACTACGAAGAAAGCATTTTCAGCAGAACCAAGGTCTACTCTTAGAACAGTTAATATCATCAGACGAAAATGCGAGTCATAACACCAAGATCTTCTCACTATCAGAGTTAGAGAAGGCAACAAATAACTTTGATCCTACCCGTATCGTTGGTCGTGGAGGGCATGGCATGGTTTACAAAGGAATCTTATCTGACCAACGGGTAGTGGCAATAAAAAAGTCTAAATTCATTGAGAAAGTTGAGATTAGTCAGTTCATAAATGAGGTTGCGGTCCTGTCACATATAAATCACCGAAATATCGTGAAGCTCTTTGGTTGTTGTCTTGAGACCGAAGTCCCACTGTTGGTATATGACTTCATCCCTAATGGTTCATTATTTGGAATCCTTCATGCCAGTACCATTGGTAGCTCTGTATTGTCCTGGGACCATTGCTTGAGAATTGCTGCAGAAGTTGTTGGAGCGCTCTTTTATCTCCATTCAGCTGCTTCGGTATCGATATTTCATCGTGATGTGAAGTCTGCCAACATACTTTTGGATGGAAATTACACCGCAAAAGTATCAGATTTTGGTGCTTCAAGGTTGCTTCCTATTGACCAAACTCATGTCGTTACAAATATACAAGGCACATTTGGCTATTTGGATCCAGAGTATTACCACACAGGCATGTTAAATGAGAAGAGTGATGTCTACAGTTTTGGTGTAGTACTTGTGGAGTTGCTGCTCAGAAAGCAGCCAATTTTTACAAGTGACTCCGGTATAAAGCAGAACTTGTCCAACTTCTTCCTTTGGGAGATGAGGGAGAAACCCCTTGCTGAAATAGTAGCTCCTCAAGTTCTGGAGGAAGCAACATATGAAGAGATTAATGATGTCGCCGGTCTTGCGGAGGCTTGTTTACGGCTACGAGGCGAAGAAAGGCCTACTATGAGACAAGTGGAGGCGAAGTTGCAGCATCTGCTATCCAAGAGGTTGAGATCATCTCAGGTTGCAGTAGCAAACGAAGACATGCAAGCCTTGTTAAACTCCCAGCGGAACCAAAATTGCTACAGCTTGGAGCAAGAATTCATGGCATCAGCTTCTCTACCACGCTAGATCACTGGCTTTTGCTATGTATTTTGTGGTTTTTTTTTTATGAAGACGGTAAAATGTACACTATATTGTATAGCACCCTATGATAGGCAGTTTGCACTATCCAGAATGTATGTCACAATTTGTTGTACATCCCAATAACTACAGTACTGTACTTGAAATATGCTACTGCTACGCATTGTATTGCTATATTGTATCTCACGATTGGCCACTGTAATTAACCCATTGTATTTGCCCAATTCGCTAGAATAATCTTCGAATTCGCTCAGATCGGTAGCGAATCAGTGCTCGGTACGTCCAACTGTAGAAATTAAATCGTTGCTAACCTGGTACGAGTATGTGGCTATGTGGGCAGGAGCTTGCAGACGGCAAACATGGTGGCCGGAGGGCAGGCAGCAGCCAGCCTTCCTTTCTCCTTCCAGATGCGTGCCGGCCACCGTCCAGAGAGCTCGTGCAGGCTCGCCCAGGCGCGGACACTTGAAACACTCTCCAACGTAGAAGAGGAGCTAGTTTGCGCTCAGATTGGAGGTTCTTCAGCTACTGCATGCGACAGACGCGGAGACATGCGCGTCTGGTGACACGCCCCCGTTGCGTATGTGACTAATATCGAGGCTATGAATCACCGGCGACTGGCTGACTGTGCACCTGTAATCTGAAGCAGCTAGCAGGCGTACAGAGCTAGATATATCAGCGACAAATACAATTGCATTTGGCCCGCTCAAGGCTCTGCATCACTAATGAATTGTGTGGCGCAGCTCCAACGCAGAGCAGAGCGTGAAACAGAGTAGTAGTTCAGATAGGTTCACAGAGGACTACCGACTTCGCAGACAGCCAACTAGCAACTAGCAGCGACGAATTCTTCTAAATAAACTGTTTGGCGTCCGTCTAAACCAGAAATCACATTTTTACAAATTTGAATTTCCCCGATTTTTCTTTTATTAAAATTCTGCACGCTTATAGATCTCGACACTATTACATCTGTGTTTTTTTCGTGATTTTTGGAGACTCAAAATTGTCATTTTTTATTTTTCAAAAAGATCTTCATGTAGCTCGGGTTCCAAAAATCCACTCTCCTAGCAGCAAGCATGACATTGATAATAGTATGGTGCTAGATTATTGTTGGCAAGTTCGATTGATTCACCAAAGTAGATTTTCAGCGTGAGGCAGTGGTGTTTGCTTAGGCTTATTTATAGCCTTTTGGAATTTGCCTTATAAGCCTATAGGTGCTTCTGACTTTGGATATTTTGCTTTCGACTACATAATATTGCATGATAATATAACTCAAAAAGAAAACTTAAACCACCTCTTTAGCTGCTTTTGTGGCTTATAAGATTAAAAAAAAAACTAACCAAACACACCACAACTTTCACCTTATTCTTCCCAATTACGTTTGTCTCCAACATTTGTATTACTATGTTCCAGTTTCTACCAAATAATCCAAATAAAATTAACGACACTCCTACATCATATACATACCATATCACAAAATTCAGAGTTTAAATTCAATAAGTACCTCAAGAAACAAAAAAAAAACACACACACAAATCTATTGTGAATAGTAATAGTCTATAAATCCTTATGTATGATTTAATATTAGATATGTTTGAATAATATTTTTTATTATTCTGATACTTTATTTGAATAATACTTCCGGCTGCCACCCTGTGACAGGGAGTTCTTGCCGCTCCGGTCGCCACGTATTTGCGGGCCACGTTCGCGCTTGAGGTTGGCACGCGCTACATGGAGGAGTTTGACGACGCCGATGACTTCGCGGAGATGCCGCAGCTGGAAGGACGCAGGGTGGACCGGTGGAGTTGAAGGTAGAGTTGGGGAACGAGGGCGTGCAGGCTTGTCCGGGCACTTGAATCATTCTTCAACCAAGAAAAGGAGGTAGTTAAGGCAACTAGCTGGCGTACTGATAGGAATCATCAGCGACACAGAGAATTGCATTTGGTCGGCGCAGGTTCAGTGAAACAGAGTAGTATGTTCAGATAGGTTCAGCAATGGAACCGTTCTATGGAGTTTCGTAGACAGCCATCGCGGATCGAGTGGCACCTACCAGCAAGCAATGACAGTGATAGCTACGTATTGTTGGCAAGTTTAATTGATTCACGAAAGTAGATTTTTAGCGTGAGCAGTGCTGTTTGCTTAGTACGTATTATTTATGGCTTTTTAGACATTGACTTATATGCTCAAGTTCACCGTATTCTTCCCATTTACTTCCGTCTCCAACATTTCCATCACGTTGTTCCAGTGTCTGCTAAATAATCCAAAGAAAATCAACAACACTGGTACATCATTTACATACCATGTCACAAAATTTACAGTTTGAACTCGGTAAGTAGCTCAAGAAACAAAAAAGAAAGAAAAATTATTGTGAATAGTACTAGTTTGTGAATTATGATTTTAATGCTAGTTTATGGTTTAAATAATATTATCTATTAATTTGATATTTTATATGAATTTTTTCTAGCACCCTACTAGAGATTGAGAAAACAAATCTTTGCCAACACCTTCTACGCTCTAGAATTTTCAATATTTATATCTTAAGATATGGAGAATCATATACACTGTGGTTTACTATTTACTTACATCTAAGGGAAGGAACCATACGCTCTATCTAGCGACATATTTATTAGAGGGTAAACTTTGAGCTCTTCACAAAGATCATTAATTATTACAAAACTACCAAAAAAGAATTGAATATACACTAAGATTCATACGATGGTCACATATTAATATGCAAAGACGTGCATTTCGTGTGGTTAAAAAAAACTGAATCTTGAGGGCCATTCATTAAAAGGTTTTCTTATGAAGAAATGTGTTTGTCAAAACATGTATCAAAGCAACATTTGGTTTTGCAAAAAAGAATGATTTAATGGAATTATGTTTAATACCACAAACATTAGTGCACATAAAACTAATATTGTATCTTAACATTTAGTAGCAGTGCGTGGTTATTTTATTAAGTGTGATATAAAACTATACTTGTTAAAATAGTACAACAAAGTAGTGCCTATTCGTTAGACAGTGGTTCAAATGACGTGGTAGACTAGTTAGTTTGTGACGTGATTGAGGGGGTGTTTGTTTAGACTTTTGGGTGCTTTCCAGTGGAAAAAGCACCCCAAATGAACCAAACAGGGTGTTTTGGCTTTGGGCTTTGCAGAAACCACCCAGCGAAATAGGCATACTCGAAAAAGCACCTCCGGAGATGCTTCGCGCGGCTTCCCGCAGCTTTGCCACTTAATTTCGAAGCGGTATATACCATTGCCCATTTCCTTGCTAGTAATTACACGAGACTGCCACTCGCGTTCGCTCTCCGCTGGGCGCAGCGCGCCAACTCCACAGCAGCTCCGCACCAATCACATGCACGGAACAGCCCACCTACCTCCACCACTCCCCTCTCCACCAGTCACACACTGCCACGTCGTCACCACCCTGTTTGCTAGCTTGTGCATGCATACGCGATTGGTATTGTTTGCTAGCTTGTGCGTGCATACACCCGATTGGTATTGAGCTGTGTGGTTGTCTGCTTAGCTAAATCCATCGTTGGACATATGTACCAAATATGTGTATATGTGCATAAAGTGGTATAATTTTGTGTACCATACAGTCTCGCTGTACAATATATGG
Source organism: Poa pratensis (assembly GCA_947311845.1). Classification (NCBI taxonomy): domain Eukaryota; kingdom Viridiplantae; phylum Streptophyta; class Magnoliopsida; order Poales; family Poaceae; genus Poa; species Poa pratensis. Next base: position 3,773,598 of record CAMZMU010000027.1, read on the forward strand.
TTCCATTCTGGTTGCCAAACGCTAACACTCGGAAAAGCAGTTTTCCCCACACAGCAGCTTTCCCTGCATAGCAACATAGCTAGCCAGCCATAGCCCAAACAAACACCCCCTGAGCTAGATATGTTTCGGACGTGATTACCAACCTCCTTCCTACATAAGCGATTAGATGCATTAAAATATTTATGGAACCTTTGCTAGAAGTGTGACTGATTGTGCTTCTTAACAAACTGAGACAAACTACATTTATTCAAATACTTAGCCTTACAACCTATTCAAATAATTAGCCTTTACCTCCTCCTGCCAAACACCCTATGAATTTTCGAGTTTCCCTACTTATTTACTCAATAAATATGTATTCATCACAACTAAATCTACAACAGCTAAACATCCCATATTCTGAGGCTGACAAAACTGTCCCACAGTTAATAAGATGATATTTCTTCACCCCTTCCTTTTTTTTTTGCCAAAACAAACTTTTTATAGAAAAATCTCTTATATGCAGATTAGACTTAGAACAAGTGTGGCAAACATTACATAAACTGACAAATAATTTTAAAAAGGTATCCTACATGTATAGAGTGAATGAGAAGGGTACGAATAAAAGGCTACTTATATCTATAGAAAACATGGTGTGTCTGATGTTCAAAAATAACTAGATCATGTAACTAAGATATCCAACAAATATAATGATTAAAGGAAGTGCACAAAGTTCCTTTTGATGTTTCTGTATGTACTATATTGGATCCAATTGAATAGGTGACATTGATCTAATCATCCGTCAACTCAGATAGTTGCTCAGAAAAATAAACAATTGAATTAAGCATATGGTAGCAATAGAAGAGACTTACAATAGTTTTTTATTGAATCTCACTGTGGCTCATATTGTTTTCTATACATTGGTTAAAGACGTCAACTGCATCCAGTAATTAGATAGACGCATGTACCGCCAATCGGAAAAACAAACAGGTTCCAACAAGGGAATGACACCCGTAGGCACCGTCATCGATGACTCCGGCCAAGGCCGGAGTACGGATTTCACTAGTAGTCTCACCCGCATATCCTAAAACAAGGATCCGATGAGCCATCGCGCCAAACCGAAACTTGTGCCTCCACGGCGAACGACACCTCACCACTGAGCTCAACGTGCTGCTAGCCTTCCTTCCTCTTCCCCCCACTGGACAGAGGATGCAACCCGCAACCATGCCATTCGCCTCCATTCAAAAGGATGCAACCCACGCACAACGCCATTCATCTCCTGGAGGATGCACCATCCACAAGCCATTCATCTCCCAACTGGAGGATGCAACACCGTAGCGGCGACATTCCTCTCCGCCTGGCCACCACCATCACATCCGCACGTCTACCGAACGCCTTGCTTGCGGACCACCATCAGGAGGATGCAACACCAATCATGGTGCCATTCATATCCCGCAGCTACGCATGCTCCAAGCGAGAGGATGCAACACCATATTGGTGCCATTCATCTCCCATCGCGCAGCCGCCCGTCTTGACCTGCGCCATTCGTGTTCGTCTTCCTCCACACCACCACCTCCCGCACTGGCCAAAGGGTGCAACATGCTAGATCACCAACACTGGTTAGCTCCAGATCGGGTCAACCTAGCTTTAGACCAGACCCAGGCCCGCAGGGGCCCAAATCTGGCCCACGCGTTGATGGCACCATACTTCACTGGCGCTTGCCACTGCACCTGACCGAAAACAGCCCCGTCGCGCGACCGCGGCTGCACCATCCTTCTCTGTGCGCCAGCGTGCGCCACCGCACCACAGGCCACCATCCGCCACCAGGAGGGAGCCCCATCGGCAGGAGCTCGCACCCGCCGGACATACACCTCACCGACCACGCCCAACCGCACCCGCGGGCGAGCTTCTCACCACCGCAAGACCCACCGAGATGCTGCCTCTCCGCACGTAGAGGGGGTGAGGTGGTACGCTCTCCACTCCCTCCACCTTTGGCGGCCTGGGTGGCCCGGATCTGGTGGCCTGCGTTGCTACGGTTGGTGCCCTTCGGAGCCGCCCCGCGCGGGGGACCCGGGAGGGAGTGTGCATGGTGTACTGAACATATTTGAAACTTGATGAAACTATCCGATACAACTCATATGAGATGCATATGCATGGCAGGTTGATATTGCTGAAATAAAAGTCTGCTTTTACAAATAAACATAGTAGTAGCGAAATCACAAGGAGCTGCAGTCATGTTTATTTCAACGAAGTACAAGGTTCTTTTTTCACATAAATGTTAACTTGTAGGACAAGTGTGCAATCATCCATGTCACGGTCTCATGGATAGAGTTCAATAATTGGTCGAAGTCCCTTGGTCGGTGTAACCTTCTAATCAGTAAATCCGGCTTCAAGGAAAATCTTCCTCCACTCTTGATCCTCTCGCTCAATCCCGTCGACGGTTATCATGAGGACGTCGAACAAAACCTCAGTCTCCCGGGAGATGATTCCCTGCTGCGACGACCTCGCTGACCCAACCACAAAATCGATTATTATCACCTTTCCTCCTGCGTCCCTTGCTGGGATTGCTTCCTTGCATCGTCGCAGTATCTTCACACAATCTTCATCTTTCCAGTCATGCAAAACACACTGCACCAACAATTCATGCACACAAGTAATCTGTACTAGATATGGTGGAGTGAAGATTTCTTTTATTAATTTGAAGCCACGTGTGTACGTATGTTGTGTATGTATACCATTATGGTGTTGACTATGAAACAATGGATTTCGATTTGCTAGTTTGATATTGTTGCCACGGAAAATTGCCGCGCAGCACCACGATACCCGTCGTACTTTCGTGACGACGAAACGATTGCTTTCCAGGCAAAGCAACAAAGATCCCCTCGCTTTCGTGGAGGAGAGACGACCGCTTTTCAGCGCAAAACGGCAAAGATAAGCCAAACCCTAGGGCTGCTAGGGCTCGGTGGTAGAAGAACGATAAGAAAAATAAAGATACGTAAAAAGTAGATGTATTATTTGTTGAATAACGATTTATCGGGGGTTCTGTCAATCGGCCGTATACTTCTTATATAGAAGTAGCCTGGACTTTTGGCGTACAGGAGATCGAGTAGTACACGGAATCCTTTTCTTCCAACGCAAGCCGATTTAAATATTCCTAATCTGTAATCTAATCGGCTTTACTCAATCCTGGTACTAGTACATACGATCGAGAATAAGCAGAGACATGGAAATCCTAGTTGCACCTCTCGTACGTAACTGAATAATCTTGTACATCTTCAGCCTGGCATCGAACCGAGTTCTGCTAGGACTTGTCCTACGTAGCTGCAGTTTAACTCAGCGTATCCCTAAATCCATCCAAGACTTGTCCTCGGCATCGGCTATTCCAGAAAATCTTGTTACACTTGCTCCGTCGTTGCGACATCTGCTGGATTACAACCAGGCTGTATTTTCAAACTAAACAGCAAGTTCATATATGTCAGCTAATAACCGAAGCACAATAATTCAAATCTAATTTGGCTTATAAAAGACCCAGCAGCCAAATTTCACCTTAAACACATGCCCCCTGTTTTTGGTACAAATATCATTTATCAAAAACATATACTTGTACCTTAGGACGATGTCGACAATTTCACCGGCCATATGTTTGCTTAGGGCGATGTTCAAAAATCACATCGGCCAAATTTTCTTGCACCGATTTTACTCTCCACAACGATCTTCATTGGTTTTCACCCAAGCCTTCCAGAATAATACGACTGATCCGTTCGGCAATAAAAATCATCACCAAATAATGCGTACTTGGAGGTCCCCTGCCGAACAGTCATATTCAACCTTTTTTCAAATTCTGCATGTATTAACTGTACCTGCACTAGATCTTTATTAGTGGCCGAAGTAATAAACTTCAATCCGGCCTTACCTATGTTGGCAAAACAAAGCATCGGCCCTTGTGGAACATTAAATAGCCGAATGTTTATTGAGCCAATTTCTTTTGCTTTGCAGTTTTCACGTCTAGAGATATGAGCAATGACAAAGTAATCTAAGGTTAAAATTACATCTAGACATGCACCAAAATAAATAACAAGTGATTCGTCGAAATCAGTAAACCATGACATTGTTGCATTACTGACAACGAATCACTAGAAGCCTCAATAGGTGTAACATTTATAGCACGAATAGACAAGTCATATTCGGCTGTATAGTTTGTGCAAAATATTGTAAGCAACATGAGACTTCGTAAACTATGGACGATGGTATCACATGACATCAGCCATGATTATATAATCATCTCAGGGCGATAAAAGAAATATCGGCCTTATGTATAATCCATCCACCAAAGTATGCATAGCCGAAATAAAACAACAAATCTGATTATGCACTTCCAATATTTCGGCCTATTGGATTAGTAACAAAATTGCAACTAATCAAATGAATAATGATTTGGTAATACCCTTTCATGATGTAAAGAATTATGATACATCCATGGATCAAAATAAGCCCATGGAGGGTAATCAATCATACCTGGTGATGAATTCCATGACATAGGCATTAATGGTGGAGTAGAATAATATGGATGATGTGCTGGCCGAAACCTTTGATGGTGATTCAGAAATCTTCGGCCTGATCGCTTGTTGGATTTATCATTTTTATTCTTCACCCTTGTCACTTGGCTTGCAACAGGAGCTTGCACATCCTCCCTGTCTTGAGGTCCTCTCTTAGGAACCCATGCCATGTTCTTGCTCTTTAGCTTTTCAGCACTAAGCCGTTTCAGTTTCTTTTCTTGCCAACTTGATAAACCGAGTGGGCATCTCGGCTGTGGTTTTGTTGTGCTTAATGGCAATTCTTTTCTAACCTTGAGCACTTTCAACTCTGCTCGTTCAGATTTGGCAATTGGGTTTTTGAAAGTTACTTGCTTCACTTCCTTGCCTTTAGTAGCCAAAGTCAACTCAGCTGGCTTTTCATTATTTGGAGCTAAATCTGAAACAGCGCACTTGCGTCCATCCTTCTTGACTCGGTAAACTTGCTTGACTGCTTCTTTCTTTACCCATGAGCTCTGGACCGATTCTTTTTTATCGAAACGGTCTTTGACACGTGATTGTTGATCTTCTCATAGCTGCATAATTTGGGTGAGATGATCTATAATTTGATGGATAATGTGCCCAGGAATCATACCTTTCCCATGATGGATATGTATAAAAATCATAGGAAGGTATCCATGACATTGGCATTGGTGGCCCAAAAGGAGAATATGAATTTGCTGCACTGAATTTATCCTTTCGCCAATCCCTGTCTTTAGACTTTTGCCTTGGGGCTGATCTTGATGCTTTTGCATTACTTGGCCGATAAACACCTTTTTCTTCACTCTCCTTTTGATATTTTTCCAATAGCTGCGTAAAAGTGACTTTTGCTTTCTTACCTTTGTACTTATTGCGGCCTTTGTCTTTCTTGGTTTTGCATGCATCGATCTTCAAATTTTTGTTTTGCCCCCCAGTGCTTGATGTCCTCGTTGTAGATTCAATGGAACCCTCGCCTTCAAGAATATTTTTAATATGCTCTTCAACAATTTCTTCACTTGTAGGCTTGATCCCATCATCCTTATTGTATACCTGTTCATGTTGAGATAAATCGGCTGGAAGTAGCTGATGCAATAACTTCTGTCCATCATTATCAACCAAAATAGTTTGATCCTCTACTTGCATGTCAACCAATTTAAATCGTCCTATATCAACGGCCGATTGTACTATTTGATAAAACATGTTGCAATTATCAATACTATGATCAAACGAATCATGCAACTTGCAATACACTTGTCCTTGTAATGATGGCACAATGTTGTGATCAAGAATTCTAATATAATCATTTTCTAGCAATATATCCAAGATATGATCACATGTTCTCAACTTGAAGGTATACCTTTTATCTTCTAGCCGATCTTGTGGTGGGAACGGCTCTGAAATTGAGTAACCAAATGGTTCAGAATTTACCTCACCCCATTCGGCTATGTGTTGTCTTTCACACTCTTTATCCGATGTATTTGAATACACAATTATACTAGTATCGGCTCTCTTGCAAAACTCTAAACTTGGCTTTATATTTCTGAAATCAAAATAATTAGAGCACATATATCTCACTTGAGACCAAACGTTAGCCAAGTATGAAATATGCAAAGCTATCCACGTGTATATAGAATGCATAGCATTGTGAATCAAGATCGTTGTACTACGTGGATCATAATACCTCATTAAACTTGACTTTATGTTTCTGGAACCAAAACAATTAAAGCACGCATGTCTCACTAGAGACCAAATATAAGCCAAGTGTGAATCAAGCAAAGCTACCCATGTAGATATAACATGCATGTAAAATATTAGGGAAAACTTTGACTGGAAAAATTTATTATTATCGGTCTCTCTAAACGGCACAATGTGTTGACCGATATACTCTGTAAGAATTTTATTAGTAACAACTAAATTACTTCTCTCGATTGGTCTTTCAAAGCTTATAAGAATTTTGCTAATAGATGCATCAATAATAAAGTTTTGACCAAATCGGAAAATGAGTAAATTACTTGTTACCTGTACCTCTTTGAAGACGTTGGCATAGTATGATGATGGCATAACCTGAACAATACCTTGCTTCGCCTCTAGATAATTCTCCAACGCCTTGTCTTCTTCTTTCTCTGGACTTTGTGCCTCTTCTCTTTGATGCTCTTTATCAACCGAACATGGCTCGGCTATGTTTTCAATTTCTTTGGCACGAAACTCGTTGGGCAGCACGAAAATTCCCTCACATCCAGAAAAATCACACACGGCTGTTTCGCCATGCTCATCATGCTTTTGATCATTGAAGCTTGCTTCTTTTGGTTCAACAGATTCGTCCAGTGTATTTTTGTATTCGGCTTCTTCCATAACCGAATTAGACATACTAGACGAATTATTTCGCAAAGCTTCCTCCTTTTGCAACTTCTTGTATGCCTCATGTATCTGTACTAAACTTGTGAAATCACGGGCTTTTTCTCCTAATCCTTGGACAAAAGAACTAAACTTCTTGAGCTCAGCACCATCCCAATCAATTGTTCCTGCATGAGAATGCCCCCCAATGGTTTTTGTCTCTTTCGGCAATGTAGTGTTGCCGAAATCTTGTACTTGTACAGGGGACGTGCCATAAGCTGCAACACTAGACAAGGACATATTAACTCCTACTGAATTTTTACTTACTCGGCTATAATCATTGTAAGGGTGTGGAGCCGAATTATGCATATCGGTAGTTGTACATGGTACTGAAAAGTCAGCAGCATAAGGTGCAACACATGACGGTTCAGGATAATTGACCAAATAGCTAGTAGTAGCATGTCTAATTTCCCTATCCATCGGCATGTTTGAAGATGAACTCACATATTGTGAATTATTTTCCGATGAATAAAAAGATGAAACACTTGCTTGCCTATTATTAAAATTTCTAACATCGGATGCTTCATATTGATTAACCAAACTCATCATGTTGTTCATTGGCATATAAATTTGTGGTGCTGCCGATGTATGAGAGTTGGAGTACATATGGTGTCTGTTACTAGTATCATAAGAAGTTGAAGCATGTAAATTACTTTGAATCGGCTCTTGCACGTAATTAGATGTATGATTTAAAAATCTAGGGCTAGCCGATAGAGTATACTCATTGAACGATCTAGTAACACCATATGAATTATTTGCATCTACATAAGGGGATTGGGTATTCATATTACCTTCGTAGATTGCAAACCTGCTTGATGACGATTTCCACGTAACCGAAACGATCGTGAGACCGTTCGAAACTTCGTCCCCAGCGGAGTCGCCAATTGTGTTGCCACGGAAAATTGCCGCGCAGCACCACGATACCGTCGTACTTTCGTGACGAAACGATTGCTTTCCAGGCAAAGCAACAAAGATCCCCTCGCTTTCGTGGAGGAGAGACGACCGCTTTTCAGCGCAAAACGGCAAAGATAAGCCAAACCCTAGGGCTGCTAGGGCTCGGTGGTAGAAGAACGATAAGAAAAATAAAGATACGTAAAAAGTAGATGTATTATTTGTTGAATAACGATTGATCGGGGGGTTCTGTCAATCGGCCGTATACTTCTTATATAGAAGTAGCCTGGACTTTTGGCGTACAGGAGATCGAGTAGTACACGGAATCCTTTTCTTCCAACGCAAGCCGATTTAAATATTCCTAATCTGTAATCTAATCGGCTTTACTCAATCCTGGTACTAGTACATACGATCGAGAATAAGCAGAGACATGGAAATCCTGGTTGCACCTCGCGTACGTAACTGAATAATCTTGTACATCTTCAGCCTGGCATCGAACCGAGTTCTGCTAGGACTTGTCCTACGTAGCTGCAGTTTAACTCAGCGTATCCCTAAATCCATCCAAGACTTGTCCTCGGCATCGGCTATTCCAGAAAATCTTGTTACACTTGCTCCGTCGTTGCGACATCTGCTGGATTACAACCAGGCTGTATTTTCAAACTAAACAGCAAGTTCATATATGTCAGCTAATAACCGAAGCACAATAATTCAAATCTAATTTGGCTTATAAAATACCCAGCAGCCAAATTTCACCTTAAACAGATATTGGTCTAGTAGTTCCTCCAATTTATCTTATCTAAGTTCCTGTTTATGAAACAACGTACAAATAATTACACTGTTGCTATCTATGTTCCTTGTGGGACAAATAATTACACGTCGAAGCACAGCCAAAAAGTGGCCTTGGAGTCAAGGAATTGGTAATTCCTATTCCCTTCTTCCTATACATTGTCCTCCTATGGCTTTGATTGTTTTACCCTCGTATGCATAGGTCCTTCAAGCATTGGAAACCTTCAAGGCTCAACATGGAGGCCTTCACCTTGACCCATTGCTAGAAGGTACTCAAGGACCAACAAAAATGGAAGGATAATTACGCCTCCATAAAAAATGTGTGTGTGGGGGGGGGGGGGGGGGGGGGGGAGCTAGTTGCCAAGGGGGAGAACCCATCGGAGAAGGAGAAGAGGCCAAGGGGGAGGAACAAATCAAAGGCCAAGTTGAAGCGCGACGCAACAACACTTGCGTTGCAAGAGACATTGAATGGGTTCCTATCCCAAAAGGACAAGTCATGTGAGAAGAAGGAGGAGAGGTAAGAGAGGAAACAGAGGGCGAGAGAGGAGGCTTCCAAGCAACACTTCAAATTGCAAAACAAGAGGCTCGATATCGAGGAGGAGAATGCCCGAACAAAGCCAAGGAGGCTGATGCAAGGGCCAAGGAGGCCGAGACAAGAGCCAAGAAGGCCGACATCAAGGCCAAAGACCTTGAGCTCGCCCTACGCCAAGAGGAAACACGGATCATGGACATGGATCTCTCGGCCTTTACACCTACAAAGAAGGCGTACAACCTCAAGAAGCAAAGGTACTATATGGACCGAGATCACATCTCGGTCGTTTTAGTAATGTTGTATGCCGGCGTTGGACTATGGTCGAGATGGCCAGAAAGATAGTTTTGCTACAATATGCTATGTTTGATTAAATGTGCCAATCTATGTTTTATTTGGTTGTCTAGATGATCAAATGTGATCAAAATTGGCGAAAATAATCAAAATGGCCGTAAAAGATCAAAACCCTGTCCAGACTGACACAATGCGTCGACCCGTTGGGTGTAGTGGACAGAAAGGGGTACAACTGTCCGTTTGGCGATCCAAACTCTGTTTTATATCATCTATTTGCGTCAGCATGTTGGAGTCATCCTAACTCTGTTTTATATCGCAAGAAAGGGCTGCACGCGCTCCTCATGATGCTTCGATGGCACTCGGCAAGAAATGAATATAGCGTGATAAAAAACGCAATGTTAGACAGGTACTCACTCCGTTCCAATTTAATTGATTTGCTATCCACCATGGATTTATCTATAGACGATCTATAGCGCGGAGCTCAGATAACGAAACCAGATCATCAGAAATGTCGTCATTCATTCAGTTGAGTTCAGTTCAGATAAGAAAAAACTCTTGTATATTTCATAAGATACTGCACGCAAACAAACAACTTAAGCCCAATGTTGGCAACCGAACAGAAACCACAAATTTATTCGTCCAGCCAGCAAGCAGACAACTTATGCTCAATGTTGACAACTCTATAAGATACTGTCAGAAAAAATTCCCATATACTTCAGGAATCAAGGTAAGGCAACCGAACAGAAACCGCAAATTCATTCATTCAGACAGTGAACGGGACATGGCCGAGAAGATACAGGCTGAGATAGAATTAGTAAAGCCAAGCTAAGCATCTTCGGGATGATGATGATGATGATGGTTAACTGTGTTGACAATTCGAAGTGATAAACATTGGCAACTGATCTCCTGCCACCACCAGGCATAACAAACAAACATTACTCATAGGATCAGGCTAGCAGGTGCCAGCACTGGTGGAAACAGGGCCACTGGTCCCGGGTCGTAAGGGCCTCTAGTACCGGGTGTCCACCCGGGACTAGCAAGGCGACACTAGAGGCCCCCCCTCTAGTACCGGGTCCGTTACGACCCGGAACAACAGGCTCCCACGTGGCCGCCGAGGCGCGGGCGTGGTGGAGGACCTCTAGTCCCGATTGGTCATACGACCCGGGACCAAGGACCTCACACGTGGCAGCCTGTAATTTTTTGTTTTTCCTCCCAATTTAATATTGAAATGGTGCAAAAAAATATGCGTTTAATTAATTAAAAACAGAAACTACATATAACATATCAAAATGTTCATAAATAAAAATATGTTCACGTCTATCCGGTTACATGGAGGTGCTCATAACCGGGACTAGAGCCCGTCTATTCGATTACACGTGTGTGGAGATCATAACCGGGACTAGAGCCCGTCTATTCGGTTACACGGGAGATCATAACCGGGACTTCACCGCTATTCTCCATTGTATTTCCTTTTGTAGGTATGACTTCGCTGAGCAGAAACCCCGCAAGTTCCTCTGCTAGTGCTTGAAAGCGCTTCTTTAGTGGCATACTCTCGCGCAATGGCTCTGCCTATAAAAGAAGGAGATCAATACGAATATTAATCATGACTATCAAAAATTATGAATGACACTGGAGATCAATTGATGAATATGATTGTTCACGTACGTCTAAAAATTTCTTTGGGTCCCGCTCAGTGACCGAACGACGAATCCACTCGCAAACGAAATATCCACAGAAATTGGTCCCCTGTGGTTGCCTCTCGATCCACTTTACGAGAATAGAATTCAATCAAATCATAGTCAACATATAGTGGTATTGAAAACTATAAATAAAGAGATGCGCGAACCTAGCTAGACCGTACTACCTACCTGTGGGTGAACAAAAGTCAGCTGTTCTTCAAATGAACCTGAACCCTTTGTCCTCGCTTTGAATTGTTTCCAAACCCTGCCGGCCAAAAAAAAGAATAAATGAGTTATTAGTTGCTTGATATCTCTGAAATCAATAAGAGAGACTGATATAGTGCGATAATGTTTGAAATTACCTTTGGAGCGTATCTAGAATGCTTTGGTACCTCTCCTCAGGCCAGTCCAATGAGTCGTAGACTTGAACTCTTGATCTATCAACTTCAATGACTAGCAGAATGTAATGATCGCTGCGCATGATTATATACACGTCAGTAACTCATCAGTTACACTTAATTTGTACAAGCGAGTAACACTCTCTTACCTGAAGAAGTAAGGAAACATTATCTGTGTTGAAATGTTGCTTCATTAGGGCATTTAGCAAGTTCTTCTCCGTGTCCTTCACGTGGTTTTTTAGTGTCCTTGCATTAACTCGTACTGGGTTAACGAACCCAAAGCCATAGATGCCCTTTCTGTCACATTCATCACTCTTCATTCTGCATAATACCGTAGTGAGCATAATTAGCGATGGCAATGAACGAGCTGAGAGCTAAAGACTTTATCTTTTTTGGAAATAAATGAATTGAATCACTTACAGACAGTAGGCACCGACGAGAGCCAAGTCGAGGGAGTCAAGGTTGTATAAGTACCAGAGTTCTTCGAGCTGAATTGTGAACATGTCTTCACCCGCGAAATGATTTTTTGTAACTTTCACACAGATCAAAAAGTCATCAAATTCCTTTGTGGTTTTCATGTACCAACTATGGAGTTGTCGCATACATGTCGGTAGAACTTTATCTGATCACCTCGCAGCAGGGACCTCCCCCATTTCCATTTCCATGAATCATCTACATCAGACGGAAAGAGATTTTCGTTGTCCAGTTGAGCAAGAGTAATACCAGCATCTGCAGCAAAGTCCTTCTTCAAGGATAAAGTAGGAATTAGGTCCGTCACGGAGCCATGACCACTGGGTATAACTACGAGCGGGGCTATCGACTGGTTTGCCTGTTGTCCGAGCTGGGCAACGTCTCTTTTCCCTCTGGCACTACTACTTCTCGTCTTGGGAGAGCTACTACTTTTACTCAGAGCTCGTAAATAGTTATCTGGCTTATTTTTCTCATATTGCGATGGTTCCGTGATGAATCCAATAGCCCACTTGTTTTCCTTTGCAGTAAATGTTTGCTTTTCCTCGGGCTTTTTCCGTGCAAGCTGTCTTTTTGTGTCTGCATCCACCCACGCATCCAATTGCTCTTTAGTCATGTCGCAAGCTCTGAGGTCGTCAAGGCTTTTGGGTACTTTTGGGAGGGGCGAACGTCGGGGGTCTCGCCCGAATCCCATGGACGACGAAGTGGCGCCCTTCCTATGTCGGGGCTCAGGAGTCGGCTCATGCGGCGGCGGAGTGGGCTGACGCGGCGGTGGAGTCGGCTCACGCGGCGGTGGAGTCGGCGCACGCGGCGGCGGAGACGACTGATGCGGAGGCGACTGATGGTTGTCGTCCCCTTCATCGTCATCAGGTGGTGAATCGTGAATTGGCGGAGACGATGGTGGCCTTGGCGCCCAGCCTTCAAACTTGATGTATTTCTTCCGCCATAGAATTAGACCACCCACGACGTCCCCTAGCACCGACTCATCATCAGCTCTTGGGAACTCAAGGTTCAGTGATTCATATCCTTGTACAACTTGATCCACGCCGACACGAGCAAATCCATCTGGAATGGCATTGCCAAGCCACGATGCTGTAGAGTCAATGGAGAATGCATAGCCGTCCGCCGCCTTCATGGATAAGTTAAATACTGGGACATGCAGCTCACAAGTTGTTTTCTCCGTGATATAATCCACGGGGTAACTTGTCTCATCATCACCGACCATAACCGAGGAAGCCACGCTGCTTCTGCGATGCGATGGGCCGCCTTGACTCGCTTGTTCCAGCTGAAGAGTTGGCGCCCCTTGCTCGCGCATTTGATCTATTTGCTTCTGCTGCTCCTTATAGAGAGCAACCATCTGGTCATGATTTCTTTCTAAGATCATCAACCGGTCTGATTCCTGCTGCTCCTTCCTCCTCTTTGCTCTCAATCGGCTTCTATAAGAGGCACGGTCCTGGGAAACCCTTCAATCCACGGCACTTCTCCTAAGCCTCGTGTTGATCCTCCTTTTTCTTTGGTCCCGAGGGCCTCTGACAGCTCGTCCTTCTCTCTGTCGGAAATAAACTTTCCCTCTTTAGACTTGGCAATTAAGTCAATAATTTTTTTTGGGCTCCGTTGACTACTTTGCTTTCATCAATTATTAACTCCCCTGTTTCCATGTCATACTCCCCTCCATGCGCAAGTAGCCAATTCCTTATCCTTCTGTCCCATTCCTCTGTGACCGGGGTGAGCCCTTTTGCACGCAACTCGGACTCAATTTTTTCCCACTTAGGCTCGGCAACTCGGTAGCCACCTGGCCCCATCTTATGGTGATACTTCTTTTTCGCTGCATTATTCTTATTCGTTTGCGACCTTTTCTTAGCTCGTTCTGATTTCTTGTACTCCAGAAATGCAGGCCAGTGAGGCCGCTGCCTCTCTCGTGTGCCGGTGAAATCCGGAAGTTTCCCATCTTCTTCCCACTCACGGAATAATTTGTTCTTGTAGTTATTGAATTGTTGAGCCATCTTCTTAAGAGCGAAATGCTTGACTTTGTCCGTCATTTTTTTTGTCTTCACCTCATCTTCCAAGACCGGTAGGGTGAAATGTGCAATGAGCTTGTTCCAAAGCACATCTTTGGTTCTCTTGTCGACGTAACTAACTCCCTCTAACTTTGGCTTAATCCATTCCTGAGTGCTGATATAAACGTTGTCCCTGACAGTGACTCCGCATTGATGCACAAACTTAACTGCGTTCGGCACGGGTGCCAGTGGTTGGCCAGTAGTTGCATTCACCTCGTCAATTGTGAGATGCTCATCTTTGCCCATCCCTTGGGCATGGCCTCGTTTAGTGGATTGGTTCGATGCGGAGGTCTAAAAATATGAAACATGTGTGAATACATATATATGCACAAATCAGTTATTGCATCTGCTCAACATAGGCTTAATATACCTCGCCAGACGGCGTGGGTCCACCAATTTCCGAGTCCTCATCTTCAGCTCCTTCCGCGGGATGCCGAAATTCACCGGGTTCCAAAATGTAGGAAAGTATCTCTTCTTCCCCTTCTCTCGTTGCGAAGGGAGCATCGACATCCATTGTTTAACTAATACAAAAAAAAGATAAAACAATAATAGCATTAGTACAATAATTCAAAGGAGGGAACTATACAAATATGCAACAAAAACAATTTAATATTGCATCTAAAGAAAAAATCTTTCAAAAAAAACATAGGCTGTCCCAATCCCAGCCCAGCCCAAATTTGGGCCAGAACCTGGTCAAAGGTGGCCACCGTGGTCATCGCTGGCCCACCTGCCAGCGCCTACCCGCCCCACCGCCACGTGTGACCGCCCACTGGCCACGCGTGGTCAATGCTGGCCCACCTGCCAGCGACCCAGTTCTGACCCCGCCGCCCTGCCTCGTGTTCCCGCCCCGCCTCGTCTTCACCTCCCCGCCTCGTGTTCCCACCCGGCCGCCTCGCCTTCACCCCCCGTGGTCAATGCGGAGCACCAACAGCCCCCGCCCACCCGGAGTCAATGCTCCTGGCCCACTTGCCAGCGACTCGGGCGCTGGCCCACCCGACGGTCCTGGTCTTTAAAAAGGGACGCCCGTGCGGATATGGACACTCCACTCCCTCCGCTCCCACGGTTCCCCTCCGCCCGACGGTTCCCCTCCGCCCGTCCAGTGCCCTCGCCGCCATGTCGCGCTGGTTCGGGAAGTCCCCGAAGAACGAGGCCGGCGAGTCCTCCAGCCGTCGCCGCGCTTCTCCACCGCCGGCGGCCTTGGGCGTCGTTCCGCAGGGCGTGCGGAGGACCGCGCCACCGGTGCGTGTCGCCCACGCACCCGACGCGCCGTCACGAACCACCACCACCACCGCCGGAGGGAGGAGGATCCGGCGCCGGCGCTACGTGCCGGAGCCGGAGTGCCAGTGGCACTGGGACAACGCCGCCACGCTGGAGTGGGCGACGTCCACCTCCCCGAGGGCTGGCACCTGAACCCGCAGAGGATTCCGGTGCCGGCGGTCCCGCTCCCTGGGAGGCAACTGGACAGGGAGATCGCGCGCCGGCGCCGCCTCCTCCCGGCGGAGCTCCGCGACGACCCCGTCTACGCGGCGGGCTCCCCACACTGGGAGCAGTGGCTCAAGGACGAGCACGAGGACCGCCGCCACTCCTACTTCGCCCCGGCGCCCCGCGCCGTCCAATCCGCCTACCCAGCGCTGCCCGACGCGCTGTGGTTCGAGGAGGAGGTCCCCGAAGATGACGACGACCGGACATGCAGGCCGCCTACGAGGCCTCCAACCGCACCCTCGTCGAGGACGAGATCAAGCGGTGGGAGAAGGTGAGGGCCGCCGCGCCGACGCCGCCGCCACCGCCACCGCCGCCCTGATGCCGCTGCCGCCACCGCAGTACTACGACCCGGACGAGGTCGAGCCGTGGTACTACGGCATAGAACGCGAGGAGGAGCAGGAGCAGGACCTTCCGCCGCCACCTCCTCTGCCTACTGGCCTCGTTGGCCAGTCCTCCCGCGGTCTCCGGATCGGCCCCAGGAGCAGGAGGAGGAGGAGAGCCACCGCCACCGCCACCGGAGGGCCAGCCACCGCAGCAGCAGCAGGCGCCACCGGAGCATCTCTGGACCCCGCCGCCCTTCATCGTCCTCGACGACTAGGCGGCACCGGCGACGACGACCCCCCCCCCCCCTCCCCTCCAATGTAATGGCCTTGTTAATGGCCTCCCCTCCCCTTATAATGAAATCGGCCCTTAGGCCCTAAGAAATTTGTTATTGTTTGCCAACTCCGGCGCCGGCCCCATGGTTAGGGTCCCCGCCGCCGCCGCCGCGGATCTGAGAGAGGGAGAGAGTAGTTGGTCGGGGGGACGAGCTCACCGTGGGTCGGGGCGAGCTTTGCTTGCTCGGGGACGACGATCTTGCTCGGGGGAAGAGCGGGGACGGCCGCGCCGGCCGGAGCAGGAGAGGCGGGGACGGTGGGGCGGCAGCGGCGCGGGGACGAAATCCGGCAGCCTGGCGGCGCAGGGGGCGGCGTCGTCTGGAGCCCGGAGGCGGAGCGTCGATTTGCTGGACTTGGGCAAATTTTCGGCCCGAGCCACTAGAAGTAGCGCCAAAAAGGCCTCTAGTACCGGGCCGTGGCTCCACCCGGTACTAGAGACCCTCTAGTACCGGGCCGTGTTACCACCCGGTACTAGAGGTCCCTCAGGGCCGCGAAAATTTGCGCGCCAAGCCCAGTGGACCTGTAGTACCGGGTGGTCGCACGGCCCGGTACTAGAGGTTAATTTTTTTTAATTTTCTGGTTTCTTACTTTTTTATATCTTTTGATTTACTTGTCTAAATTAAGTAAAAATTGCTTTCATTTTCCTGTTTTGGTTTAAAATGAAGTATCACATGCGCTTGGTTTTAAATTAAGTACTACATACGCTTAATTTAAAATCAATTCAAAAATTTATAAATCAAGTACTACATGCGCAGTGGATCATTTCACATCACAAAGTTTGATGCTACATCAAAAATTTATAAATTAAGTACTACATTCCGCCACCGCCATACGCTTGATTTCATTGACATGTCTGTCTTGTCCTCCATACTATAAATTATATAAAAGTTTAATAAATTATTACACATCATGAACAACATCCCTATTTAGTCTTCGCTTTTTCTTTTTGTGAGACCCTTTCTTCTGATCGCTCCGTAACCATGGACAAGGGTCTGCATATAACTTGAGACTTGGGTCAGTGGTCACTTTGAAGGGCGGAATTTCATGAAACTTGTCGTAATCTTCTGACATGTCTGTCTTGTCCTCCACTCCCACGATGGTTCTTTTCCCTGAAAGAACTATGTGGCGCTTTGGCTCATCGGCTGATGTATTCACTTCCTTATCTTTTCTTTTTTTTGGCTTGGTAGACATGTCCTTCACATAGAAAACCTGAGCCACATCCTTGGCTAGAACGAATGGTTCGTTGTCGTACGCAACATTCGTGAGATCCACTGTAGTCATTCCGTACAATGGGTCTTCCTTTACCCCGCCGCCTCTCAGGTTGAACCATTTGCACCAGAACAAAGGGACCTTCAAAGAAGGTCCATAGTCAAGTTCCCATATCTGCTCTATGCAACCATAATATGTGACCGTGGCCTCATTCGTGCTCTTATCATCAAAGCGGACACCACTATTTTGGTTGGTGCTCTTTTTATCTTGGGCGTTCGTGTAAAATGTATTCCCGTTTATCTCATACCCTTGGAAAGTCCAAATAGTCGAAGATGGCCCCTTAGACAACAAGAACAGCTCATCTGAGACTGTGTTGTTGTTGTTCAGATGCGTTTCCAACCAACCGCCAAAATTCTCCATGTGTTCCTTTGCAATGGCGGAGTCATCCATCCCCGGGTTGTTAGAGCGTACAATATCCTTGTGCATCTGGATATACGGAGCCACCAAAGTGGAATTATGCAGAACTGTGTAGTGTGCTTTTGTGAAAGAATACCCGTCCCTGCATATGTATGATTTCTTTCCTAGAGTGCCTTTCCACTTAGTCTCCCCTCATGTCGCGATTCAGGAAGACCAATCGACTTAATGCCGGGAATAAAGTCAACACAAAACTCAATGACCTCCTCTGTTCCATACCCTTTGGAGATGCTTCCTTCTGGCCTAGCACGGTTATGAACATACTTCTTCAACACTCCCATGAACCTCTCAAAGGGGAACATATTGTGTAGAAATACAGGACCCAGAATGTGAATCTCGTCGACCAGGTGTACTAGGAGATGTGTCATAATAGTGAAGAAGGATGGTGGGAACACCAACTCAAAACTAACGAGACATTGAGCCACATCCTTCTGTAACCTTAATAGAGTGGTTGGGCTGATTGACTTCTGCGAAATTGCATTGAGGAACGCACATAGCTGAACAATGGATACTCGAACATTTTCCGGTAGAAGCCCCCGCAATGCAACCGGAAGCAGTTGAGTCATCAGCACGTGGCAGTCATGAGACTTTAGGTTCTGGAACTTTTTCTCTGCCATATTTATTATTCCCTTTATATTCGACGAGAAGCCAGACGGGACCTTCATACTGCTCAGGACTTCAAAAAATATCTCCTTCTCTTCTTTGGTAAGAACGTAGCTAGCAGGACGTAGACGTCCTTTATCCGTCCTCATTGGATGCAGGTTCTTTGGGTCTTTCAAAAGTTGCTGGTCCTCTCGTGCTTCCGGAGTATCTTTTGCCTTCCCATACACGCCCAAGAAGCCTAGCAGGTTCACGCAAACATTCTTCGTCACGTGCATCACGTCGATTGCAGAGCGGACCTTTAGGATTTTCCAATAGGGTAGTTCCCAAAATATAGACTTCTTCTTCCACAGGGGAACGTGGTTGTTAGCGTCCTTCGGAACAGACTGTCCGCCAGGACCCTTTCCAAAGATTACATCTAAATCCTTGACCGCATCATATATATCTTCACCACTTTGGAGGGGTGGCTTCGGCCGGCGATCTTCCTCACCTTTGAAATGCTGCTGCTTGCTTTTCTTTCTTAGGGGATGCTGAGTTGTAAGAAATCGACGATGACCCGGGTACACATTCTTGTTACCTACATATATACTTTCAGTGCTATCTAAACATGTGTGCATGCATTGTATCCCTTGTTCGACTGTCCTGAAATGTTACTAAGAGCAGGCCAATCATTGATGGTTACAAACAACAACCCTCGTAGGTTAAATTCCGCTTGTTTGTACTCATCCCACACAGGTACCCCTTCATCACGCCACAACTGTAAAAGTTCATCAACTAATGGCCTCAGGTAGACATCAATGTTGTTACCGGGTTGCTTCGGGCCTTGGATGAGCACTGGCATCATAATGAACTTCCGCTTCATGCACAACCAAGGAGGAAGGTTATAGATACATAGAGTCACAGGCCAGGTGCTATGACTGCTGCTCTGCTCCCCAAAAGGATTAAAGCCATCCGTGCTAAGACCAAACCTTAAGTTCCTTGGGTCACGTGCAAATTCCTTGTACTCTGTATCGATTTTTCTCCACTGCGACCCATCAGCCGGGTGTCTCAACATCTCGTCGCTCTTGCGGTCTTCTTTGTGCCATCGCAACAACTTGGCATGCTCTTTGTTTCTGAACAAACGTTTCAACCGTGGTATTATAGGAGCGTACCACATCACCTTGGCAGGAACCTTCTTCCTGGCGGGCAGGCCCTCAACATCGCCAGGGTCATCTGCTCTGATCTTATACCGCAATGCACCGCATACCGGGCATTCATTCAAATTCTCATACTTCTCACCGCGGTAGAGGATGCAGTCATTAATGCATGCATGTATCTTCTGCACATCTAATCCTAGAGGGCAGATAATCTTCTTTGCTTCATACGCACTCTCGGGCAATTCGTTACCAGCCGGCAGCTTGTCCTTCACTATTTTCAGTAAACTCCCAAATCCCTTGTCAGATAAACCATTCGCTGCCTTCCATTGCAATAATTCCAGTGTGGTACCGAGCTTTGTGTTGCCATCTTCGCAAGTTGGGTACAACTTTGTTTTGTGATCCTCTAACATGCGCTCCAACTTCAACTTCTCAAGTGTAGTTTCTGCTAGGGTATGTGCATCAACGATGACCCCACGTAAATCATCATGTATGATGGGATCATCTGGTACCTCTTCATCATCAGCTTCCCCTGTTGGGTTACCAACGTATTCAGGGTACATGTAGTTGTCATCGTTCTCTTCTTCTTCGTTTCTTCCATCATAACCCCTTTTTCTCCGTGCTTGGTCCAACAATTATAGCCGGGCATGAAACCAGAAGTTATCAGGTGGAGGTGAATTCTGTCTGTGTTAGGGTAATCCTTCTCATTCCGACATTTTTGCATGGACAACACATAAAACCATTCGGCCCCTTGTTATCCTTAGCCACATTGAGAAAAGATTGCACGCCATCCATGTACTCTTTAGAGCGTCGGTCAGCGTACATCCATGGATGACTCATCTGCAAATCACCGCTAAAACCCATTACGATAAACCAACATAATAGGAAACATATCATATTCATTAATACAAGTTCATCACATTAAAACCAAAGTATAGTAGTGACCAAATGTAATACATAGTTCTCATAAAACATAAATTAATTGAAACTAGAATACAACTATCTAAAGAATTTAAATCCAACAACAAATGCGATCAGAATCGCAACTAAGGTAACTATTGAACCAACAGCATAATGATACCAAGCCTCTTGACTAATGACATATTTTCTAATCTTTCTAAGCTTCAAGCGCATTGCATCCATCTTCATCTCGTGAACAGCGACGACGTCGGTAAGCTCGACCCCGTGAGCATCAACGATGTCGGCAATCTTCAAGTCCAATACCATCTTCTCTTCTAGGCATTGGAGACGAAGATCTTCACTTATCTTCAATTTTGCTTTCAAATCGTTGTTTTCTTTTTTAAAAACTCTACAATAGGGTCGGCTGGAATTTCCGGTTCAACTACCTCCTAAATAAAAATATATCTATGTCAATTTGGTCGGCATGATTGTTATAAACACGAAACAAAATAAATAGTGATAAAAATATACCACATCCGAATCATAGACCGGACGAGGGCCGACGGGGACGGATATCAAAACCATGACACTATACATATAAAAACATAAGAAAATTATACAAGAAAAATAATTATGCATTCAAATCATACAAGTAATTTTGTAAAATAAAAGATAAAAAAGAGGCTCACCGAGGTGGTGCCGGTCACGGGATGGCGGGGGCTATCGACGGCGGTGAGGACCGAGACGACACTAAAATCCACAAATAATAAATTAATTTGAGCTCAAAATACATAAAAAAATGAACTACCTAGTTAGGCATTTCATCAAACACCTAGGTAGCACTATAAAAATGAAATGAGCTAAACTTGTATGGAAATGGCTAAAATTCGGCCGCCGGGTGAAAGGATCAAGTGTTGCTAACCCTTGGAGAGATGGGTGCCGTCTATCTTGACAAATCTTGGAAAAAAATGGGGCTACACTTGATTGAGAGAGGAAACAATGAAGATGAGCTTGAGAGTTCAAAAATGGTGGCTGGCCCGGGGTGGGAGATGATATAGCGGGACCTCTAGTCCCGGGCTGTACCACGGCCCGGGACGAAAGGTCCACCCTCCTGTCTCCACCCTGCCGCTGACTGCCTCGGTCCCGGGTGGTATCACGGCCCGGAACTAGAGGTGCCCTACAACCCGGGACCCGACCTGCGCAGCGTCGGAGCAGCCGGCCCGGTACTAGTTCCCTCCTCTAGTCCGGGTTCGAACCACGCCCGGGACTAGAGCCCAACACCCCTCTCCACCAAAGCTCCTGTTTCCACTAGTGCAGTGCTAATGACACAGGGATCTCAGGCGTCGTCGTGATCAGTCGTTCGGTTTACATAGGTCAAAACAGAACAACTTCACAGAGGGGATCTCGTTCTCATCCATCTATCTTAACTCGGCGTCGGCGGTGACCTTCTGCTGCTCGCCGGCGAGGTTGTTGCTAGGAAGCTGGTGCTCGGTGACCTTGTTGGGGGCGTCGGGGTCGCCGAACTTGTCCTTGAAGGCGTCCTGCCGCTGCACCCACATGATGTGCCCCTGCACATCATTTCCACCGCAGTTGGGATCGATTTCTGGAGCAAGCAAAGGGAAGGGGATAAAGAAAGATTGGATGTGAACCTGGAGCGCTGCTGCCCATGCGACGAGGAAGGAAGCGACCCAGAACTTCTTCTCCTTCACCAGCTTCGATAGATCCAACGCCGCCATGGCTCTCTTGCTCGATTGCTCCACCTCGCTCGCTGGGGTTCGAGAGTTTGGGTGGATCATCAATCGTGTTGGGCTTTAGCCTACCCACGAAACGGACCGGGCCCGAGTTCTGCCTCGTGATCAAGCATGGGCTAGCAATGGACAACGGTATCAGGTGTCTTATCCCGAACCGCCATGTGTGGCTAGACATACCCTATGATCCTGATCATGTACCAATGAATATTCTGATGGATCAATAAAGTGGCGGGATTATC
Organism: Poa pratensis; assembly: GCA_947311845.1. Classification (NCBI taxonomy): domain Eukaryota; kingdom Viridiplantae; phylum Streptophyta; class Magnoliopsida; order Poales; family Poaceae; genus Poa; species Poa pratensis. Next base: position 3,796,064 of record CAMZMU010000027.1, read on the forward strand.
ATTAAAAAAAAAGGTGTCTTAGCCCGAAACTCCAAATGACGTCCATGTGGACCTCTACCCCGCTTAGGCACGGCCCACGGTTATACTTCCTCCTATCCGATAACACTGCCGTGAAGAATATACTGCCATAGTACAAAATTCGTATATAGTTGACGACAGTTATTCTAAAACTGAGAGAGTATAATATTTCGATCTATTTAATTTTTATATAAGTCATTGAACAAATGGAAAAATTGTATTTGTCTTCACGTACATAAACATAATGATTGAAGAATATCATATTCCGAATATGGATAGATGTTTCTACAAACATGTTCTTGTGTTAGAGCATCTCTAACAGCTGCCCTATATTAGGAGGCCTGTTTTGGGGTATAGGGCACCTGTTTTAATGTTTTAGGGCATGAAAAAAATTCTGCTTTACCAGCTGTCCTATAATCGGGCACCTCCTCTCCAACAGATGCCCTATTTTAGTGCCCTAAAACTAGATACAACGGTGGTGAGTGATGGAAACAAATCGGACGGTATACACTTCAGCTCTATCATCTGTACGCGGAAAGCATGTGCACCAGCAGCTAGCTATAATTCCATTCGATCGATCTATCGATCCTAGTTACAAGAAACATCAGCAGCAGCATAGCTATCTGCTCGCGCGCGGAAACGGCCGGCGGCCAAATCGATTGGAGCCAGGAAGTGAAGCAGCTCGCCGGCCTCGCGGAAACGGCCTAGCCGGCCTCGCCGTTCCGCCGCCGGGTGGAGCGGTTCAGCGCCCGCCGCGCCCCGGCACCGTGGTGGCGCTCCACCTCGTGGGCGCAAGCGGAGGAGCTCACCGGAGCGACGCCCCGATCTGGCGCGAGCGGACGAGCTCGCCGGGGCGGCGAAAACGGCCGTGACGGAGGAAAATGGGTAGGGGAGGCTGAAGGGAGCCGGCCCGGTGAGTGGCGGCGCCGGGACTCGCCGGAGCTTGCCGACTTTGGCCGGCGACGGAAGCGGCAGAAAGGGGATCGAGCCAAGGTGAATGTTCCGGATGGCAGTTACAGTGCGCGCGCTAGGATTTGGTGGATAGGGCAGGGGCGCGCACGGCCCTATTTGCCCCATACATGGGGCAGAGAGGGCCAAATTTTAGGGCAGCCCTATTTTAGGGCACGTGATAGGGCAGCTGTTGGAGACGCGTTTTTGCCCTCTCGTGGCCTAAAAAACGGTTTATTTGGCACCAAGCTTAATATAGGGCAGCTGTTAGAGATGCTCTTATAGAATGTTGTTCCCTATATGATTAAAATATGTTGATGTAATAAATAGAATGGGATCCGACTAGAAAAAAGTTGCTAGCCACCAGTGACGGTTTCAACGACAATGCACAGACGCCGATACATACACAAGATCCGAAATCAGGCAATGAGTACGTGTGTGCATCATGCACTTGCTGAAAGTGGTGGCTCGAAACTTAGCTTTGGGATGAAAATCCCAAGACCGATCCACAGTTGGACTGGTCATTGTTAGAATATGTATCCTGTACGTATTCATGTATGTTTAGGCTAGTCTCTAATTGCAGTTGACCCCACATGTAATCTCTTTGTCTATAAAATGAAAGGCCTAACAGGAGCCCACGCTATGCGTTTTGGTCTCCCCTATATCGTATCGTATTGTCTTACATGGTATCAGCCTGAAGTCGATCCACAAACCCTAGATCGCGATGGCGTCTTCCGCTGCCCCCATCGAGCTCTGCCCTCGCCGGTGTTTTTCCCTCGTCGGCGCTCACTGTCGCCGCCAGCGTGTCTGCCTCCGCCCCCTCGCCGATCCAATTCGGCCATCTGATCACTGTCAAGTTCAGCGCCGCCAACCATCTGTTCTGGCGTGCGCAGATCGTCTCTTAGCTCCGGAGCAATTTGCTCCATGGTTATGTTGAGGGCACCTTCCCGTGTCCTGCCTCTCATGTCTCCGTTGCTGCGACGGACACTGCCGCTGCTGTGCAAAAGATCAATCCGGCGTATGCCGCCTGGGTTCAACAGGATGCGGCTATTCTGTCCGCCTTCCTCACTTGTTCCACCTCTGGCCGCATGATTATGTTTGCCACCACTTCCAGGGAGGCGTGGACTACCATTGAGAAGAGCTTTGCCTCTCAATCTGCAGCTCGATCTATGCAGCTGCACGATCAGCTCCGCACGACATAGAAGCTGGACATGCCGGTCGCCGTCTACTTCAATAAGATCAAAGCTCTCTCAGACACTCTCACTTCGATTGGTCAGCCCCTTCGCCTTGAGGAATTTGTGTCGTATGTTCTGAACGGACTCGATGAAGAGTATGATTCGCTGGCTGAGGTTGTTCTCGAGCTGAGAGATCCCGATGCCAGCCCATGATCTGTATGCGCGTCTTCTATCTACGGAGCAGCGCAAGGAGGGGCGTCGCTCCACTGCCTCTAGAGGAATTCACTCCGCCAATGTCGCCAAGGCGGGAGGCTATAAACCACCCCGCCCTTTGATACGTCTCAAACGTATCTATAATTTTTGATGTTCCATGCATGTTTTATATCAAATGCCACATGTTTTGCATCTATTTTATGTCACTTTTATACATTTTTTGGGACTAACCTATTAACAAGATGCCGAAGTGTCAGTTCCTGATTTCTGCTGTTTTTGTATTCCAGAAAAGCTAGTCTGGAAATATTCTCGGAATTGGACGAAACTTCACGGGGATCCCTATTTTATCAGAACACACTTGAAGGACCAAAGGAGCAACGAAGAGGAGCCAGGAGGGCCCACACGCACCTAGGGCGCGGGTCCCCCGGCGCGCCCTAGGGTAGTGTGGGCCCCTCGGGGGTCGTTAGTCGCCGCCCTTTCGCCTACTTATTCCTCCCGATGTAAAATCCCTAAGTGTCTGAGCCAATATCCACGAAAATTTCCAGAGACGCCGCCGCCGTCAACCCTAACTTATTGAGAGAGGTGGCCAGAAGATCAGAGCGCTTGGTCTGCACGAACCTAGCCGCCGCCGACCCGTGTCGATGTCGTAGCTGCCACAGCCTCGTGTCGATGTCGTCCTCGCTGCCGCAGCGCCGTGTCATTGTCGCCACAACAGCCCCAATGTCGTCGTCCGTTCCGCGTCCCTACACCACGGAGCTGCTGCTCTACTCGCTGGCCACCTCCTCTGCCACACCGTACTCGTCCTCATGATCTCCAGCAGTAGCTCAACTTGCTCGTCCTCGTCATCTCCCTGCATGGACCAACATGAGTTACTGCCTGATCTAAATTTCAGTCCACCAAATACTGAAGATGGAGATGTGAAGATACAAGATGAACCTAAAATGCAGCACTGTCTAATATGCATGCACTAAACGATACATGCAAAATAAACCATGTGTCTAATATGCATGCACTAAACGATACATGCAAAACTTGTACATGTATCTGATCTTTGTTACCAGCACAAAATTAATCTAAAATCTGTTTCTTAGAACTAATCTAAATATTGCAAGCATGGAGTAGGACAGAATATTTAGGAGTAGCAAGCAAGCAAGCAAATAAGAGAGTATGTAAGGTTCGGAAATTGTAGTACCTACATACTTTTTGGTCAGGTGTAACACTACACATGCCAAGTTAGTTAGGTCGCTATGTTTGTGAAGCCTAGTTATTTTACCCCATCTCGAGGAAAATGTTCTGTATGGAGAATACATAATACATGGAATAGTACAGCTGTCTTCTTTGGAAGAGAAAATGATAATAGCCAGCTAACAATGACATGGCAAGAGCATAAGCCTCTTGAGAGAAGTGACGTCAAATTACCTCTTGAGATGTTCTCGTGTCACATCAGTTGCCAAAGTTTTTCTCTTTGCAACAAACTCGGGTCCTTTCTTTAGTGAATACCAAATTGTTTTCCTGAAAAACAGTGTAGGTCAATATAGTTGTGATGTTGCGGGAAATGATGGTCAAAGTAGACTAGTCTGAGAACACGTACCATTTGGGTTCAACCTTGTAGGTGCAGTACATGTTCTCTTGGAGACGGAAGTAGTTTTTGCAGACTTTGCTGGTGCTGCCTTTCTCTTTTTTGTAGGCAAAGAGCTGGCCCCTGGGGTGGACATACTGTTGGTATTTGCTGAATTCTGAACGACAAGCGACGAGGATGACTGGGTGCAGTGTATCATAGGTGTAGCATATCCAGCGGTGCCTGCAATAACAACAGAAAGGGACGGCTTTATATTCAATAGAGGAGTATTCGATTCACAATATTTGGATGACAGCATCATAATCATATACATGTAACAGGACAGAAATACAATTTGACAAGGAAATCCAAGTGTTTGCCTTGTCATACTGGTATAAAGTTATTGGCATGCCTAACTTTACCAGTGCACACGCTCCAATTCTAAATCCCTGTAACCAACTTAAAGGTCATGTAATGATCCATGTAAAATGTAAGCAGTGTTCTTGTGCCTCCATATAACCAATAATGCAGCTCGGAAACTACAACTCTCTACCGCAAGAAACTACAATAGAGAACACCTTATTATGTACAACCCATATAGAATCACAGGCCGGCAAGTGAAGAGGTGGTGCCAACTGCCAAGATAAGTAAATCAGATGGACCTGAGAGAATAGAGGGGAACCTGATTCACAATGTCTGGATGACAGCATCATAATTATATACATGTAACAGGACAGAAATACAATTTGACAAGGACATCCAAGCAGGGGCGAATCTAGAAAAAATTGGCGATGGGGTCGGCTACTACAGAGCTATGCACGCTAAACTAATTTAAAGGAGTATCCGAACCATAATATTGCGATAAAAGACAATATAGTTAACGAAAGTGTTCAATGATTGAATAATAGTTATATTAATAAACATATGACATACCATTTAAATGATGTCTTAAATCCACTCATTACAAATATTTTAATGAGAAACTCAAGGCGGTACTCCAAAAATTTATTCCAACGCTCCAGCGCCTCATTAGCAGAATCCTGAAAAATATGTCACACTCACATAAATTTCATGCAAATAATAAATACGGGTGATGTATTTGTGATAGAAACATGTAGCCGGACTCACTCACATTTTATAATTTCCCTTCTCGAATTTTTACTTTCCTAAAGCGATCAATCATGTCATCCTTAGTAATAGTGCAAAACATATCTTTCTCCACAATGCAGATTAGACAATCACTCATAAATTGCTCACCCATTTTATTCCACAGCACATTCTTCACAATATTCATTGCCGAGAAGTATCTCTCCACTGAAGCCGTGGCAACCTGCAAAATTAGCACTCGCTTGAGCAGTTGATAGACCAAAGGAAATGCTACATGCTTATTTGTGTCGACCAATGGTTTAGCAAGATCACCAATGTGCTTAAAATCACCAAATCTTTTCTCTGCTCTCACATTAGCAAGGATTATTAGTGTACTCTAGAATCCTTTTTCGATCGGCCGGATCATACGGAAGTTCATCCAAATTAATCTCTAGTTCATCCAAATTACCTTGCCCAGCTGTAGGCGTAGACTGTCTAGAAGTCCCTACATCAACATCTGATCGTTTCTTTTCACCACAAATCGATCCATGGCCTAGAAAAAACAGAAGAAAGACACAATTTAGAATTTGCCGATAACAGATGACTAACTAACTGAGCCAAGAGGGGGGCTACAGAAACAATTGGCTGCACTATTTGGAATTTGGAATTGATTTCTGAAGTAGACACTACCGTGCTGTGTGGTTCCGATCTGTCGTCGCCTTTGGCTGTTGCTGATCGCCCGCAAGATCCCAAGAGACAGATAGATGACTAAGATGAGAGAAAATATTGGGGTCTCAGCCGTCAGCCGTGCGCCGTCCTAGGGCTATTTTCGATTTGGGAATTGAGAATTAGGAGCTCGTGTACGTGAGGCACACGATCAGGCGAACGAGATCACGTTAGGCAGGCCTTAACATGGGCCCAATTACTTTTGCTCAAGCCCATCACACGTGAATCGGCCAGACTTAGACTTAGATGGGGTCAGACTGGATTTTGGGCTGGGGTCAGTCTCTAATTTTACATGGGGTCTTTCGTGATTATATCGATCGCATTGGTGTCAGCTGCACCCATCGCTTATACGTGAGATTCGCCCCTGCATCCAAGTGTTTGCGTTGTCATATTGGGAGGAACTTATTGGCATAGATGTATCATGTATGAAACTGGGCTGCCTAAATTTATCAATGCACACACTCCAATTCTAAAAACTTGTAACCAACTGACAGGCCATGTACTGGTCTATGTAAAATGTAAGTATTGTGCTTGTGCCTCCATATAACCAATAATGCAGCTCGGAAACTACAACTCTCTAAGGCAAGAAACTACAATGTAGAACACCTTATTCTGTACAATCCATATGGAATCACATGCAAGCAAACATTAGCAGTTGGAATCTAGAAAATAGCAAATCTGAAAGTGCATGTGTAAACTGAAATTATCATGTAAGAGTAGTAGAATGCATAGCGTCGAACAGGTTGGCTGCACCGAACAGAATGAGAGAAGGAGCTACCTGCAGGAGGCGGAGGCATGTGCACGGGCAGGTGCGGGGGGGGGAAGATGAGACGGTGGGGCCGATGAAGTAGGGCGGGACGAGCGGCGGCGACAAGAGAGGTCGGGGCGGAGCTGTAGTCGTTGGAGACGATTGCGCCGTGGGTCGCCGTCGTGGATGGCTCCTTCCGTCAGGATCTTGGGAGGACGGCGCGGCGGCGGCGGCAAAGGGGAGAGCAGCGCGCATGGATGCGCACACGCCCGCCGGCGAGCCCGTTGGCCGTGACGCCGTGGCTTCGGGCGGCATCATCTCCCTCCCCGGCGAACCTTGCTGGATGAACTTAATCTGAATCAAGGGAGGGCGAACGGGAAGGTGAGGATGGCGCCGGCGAGCTGGAGCGGAGAAGGGGGCGAGGGGATTAGGTAGGTGGTGGCGCCGGCGTCAAGGTGGATGGGGACGGCAGTGAGCAAACAGGCGGCGGCGGCAGATGAGAATGGGGATAAGGAGGGAGACGACCTGCGTGCGTGCATTCGCAAGAGGATAGGAGGAGAGAGAGGGCGCGCGCTACGGTGTGGGGCCGGGTAACAGGTGTGTGTATTATACTACCGCCTGAATCATGGGTGTCACTTGAGGTACCGCTAGCGGACGGACTGGGCTGTCCGCCAGCGGTAAGTAAGTACCGCTGCGTACAACGTTATCATCCGACAGCGGTACTTAGCCCCGCCTGCTGGTGTCTGCGTGACATTACCGCTGGCGTACAATATTTTTGCCCGTCAGTGGTACGTGCTGAACCACGTGCACATTACGCACTTTACTTAATGCAATTATCCGTTGCTTGCAACTTAATACCAACGGGGGACTCGGATGACAACCTGGCGGTGGATTATTAGTCATAGATTCTGTTGGATAACGGTCTATGTATCTTGTCGTAATGCCCAATTAAATATCATAGTAGTCATCGTGCCATGTATATGCATTGTCATGCGCTCACTATTTGTCAATTGCCCAGCTATAATTTGTTCACCAACTTGTTAGTTATCTTTTATTGAGAGACACCACTAGTGAACTGTGGACCCGGTCCATTCTTTTACACTGATTAAACAACCACAAATTGCAAATTGTTTCCTTTTTCATTCTCTGCAAGTAAACATCATTTTCCACACCATACGTTTAATCCTTTGTTTTCAGCAAGCCGTTGAGATTGACAACCTCACTGTTTCGTTGGGACAAATTAGTTTGATTGTGTTGTGTGCAGGTTCCACGTTGGTGATCGAGAAACGGCGCCACCAACAACCTTCAGAAGCGCTGCTGCTCCTACTGGTTCGATAAACCTTGGTTTCATACTGAGGGAAAACTTGCTGCTGGACTACATCATACCTTCCTCTTGGGGTCTCCCAACGAAGTGCAAATCTAGCAAATCAAGACTGTTTTCTGGCGCCGTTGCCGGGGAGTAGAAGCACTTCTGCAAGGGGAGTTTCACGCTTCATATCTCTTTACTTTGTTTTTGTCTTGCTTAGTTTATTTTATTTTATCTTTTTGCTTTTAATTATCAAAAAACAAAAAAATTAGTTACTTGCATCTTTTTTATTTTTGAGTTATTTTCTATCTTGTTTTTAATTTTGCTAAAAATGAGTACTCCTGAGAACACTAAGTTGTGTGATTTCACTAGCACGAACAATAATGATTTCTTATGCACACTATTGCTCCACCTGCTGCTTCAGCAGAGTTTTATGAAATTAAACCTGCACTTTTAAATCTTGTATGAAAGAGCAATTTTCTGGTGTTAGTACTGATGATGCTGCTGTTCACCTCAATAAATTTGTTGAACTTTGTGAAATGCAAAAACTTAAGGAAGTTGATGGTGATATTATTAAACTGAAACTTTTTCCTTTATCCTTGAGAGGACGTGCTAAAAAATGGTTGCTATTTTTGCCTAGAAATAGTATTGATTCATGGACTAAATGCAAAGAAGCTTTCATTGGGAAATATTATCCTCCTGCTAAGATTATTTCTTTGTGAAGTAGCATAATGAATTTTTAGCAATTTGATAATGAACATGTTGCTCAAGCATGGGAGAGAATGAAATCATTGGTTAAAAATTGCCCCACTCACGGACTTATACTGAGAGTTTTGCTCTCTTTAACATCATGAGGCATGTTATTTAGTTTCAACAAGTCCACATCAAGAGCAAGACTATCAACCTTAGAAGTAAGAATATCAATTTTCCAAATTTCTCTCAACAGTTTTATTAAAAGCAGTTTGTGTACTAATAAAATCCTTAAACATGACTTCAAGATCAGAGGGTACACTCTTATTATTGTTGTAGGAGCCACCATAGGAATTACCATAACCATTGCCACTATTATAAGGATAGGGCCTATAATTACTATTACCAAAACTATTCCTATAAGCATTGTTGTTGAAGTTATTATTTTTAATGAAGTTCACATCAACATGCTCTTCTTGAGCAACCAAAGAAGATAAAGGAACATTATTTGGATCAACATGTGTTTGACCATTTGCAAGAATAGACATAATAGTATCAATTTTAGCACTCAAGGAAGAGGTTTCCTCAACAGAATTTACCTTCTTACCTGTTGGACCTCTCAGAATAATCTATCATCATATCATCTAGAAACTTTGTTGCAGCATCCAAAGTGATGGACATAAAGGTACCTCCAGCGGCCGAATCCAATAAATTCCTTGAAGAAAAATTTAATCCTACATAGAAGGTTTGGATGAGGATGTTAGCCGAATTGCATGCTAGATGGGAAAGAGAGGATGAAATTGCTAGAAAGAATAATATTGCTAGAGTTTATACTATTACTACTTCTGAAAATGCTTCAAACTCAAGTGTTAGCAAACCTCCTACCATTAATGGCAAGATAATTGGTGTTGGTAATGTTTCCACTTCTATTGCAAAATGTCCTAAATTGCCTGATAACTCTGAAACTGTCCTTGATAAAGATGCTGAAATTTCTAGCAATAAGGAAGATAATAACTCCATTACTTTGATGATAATGACTTTGATTTTGATGGTTGCAATATTTCTGAAGTAATTAAGTTCTTGCAAAAGCTAGCTAGAAGTCCTAATGCTAGTGATAAACATGGCTTTTACTAAACATATTACTAATGCTCTCATACAAGTTAGGGAAGAAAATTAAACGTGAAGTTCTATCCCTAGGAAGTTAGAAGATGGTTGGGAGCCCATCATTAAATGAAATTGAATGACTTTGATTGCAATGCTTTGTGTGACCTTGGTGCTAGTATTTCTGTTATGCCTAAAAGATTTATGATATGCTTGATTTAGCACCTTTGGAAAATTGTTACTTGGATGTTCACCTTGTGATTCTACTATTAAAAAACCTTTGGGAAGAATTGATGATGTTCTTATCATGGTTAACAACAATTATGTCCCCGTTGATTTTATTGTCTTGGATATTGAATGCAATCCATCATGCCCTATTGTGCTGGGAAGACCTTTTCTTAGAACTGTAGGTGCTATTATTGATATGAAAGAAGGGAATATAAAATATCAATTTCCTCTCAAGAAAGGTATGGAACACTTTCCTAGGAAGAAGATTAAGCCACCTTATGATTCTATTGTTCGAACAAATTACAATGTTGATGCTTCTTCACTTGGTAATACTTGATGCATGCTTTGTGCCTAGCTAAAAGGCGTTAAAGAAAAGCGCTTATGGGAGGCAACCCATTTTTTTTTTCTGCAATTTTTCTTTTATTGAGTCAAGAGTTTGTTTACTTCTGTAGCAACTCCTTTGTATCTTTATTTTCTCGCATTGTTGTGCCAAGAGTAGCCTCTAATGTTAAGATGATGCTTAATTTTGATTGCTGCGCAGAAACAGATTTTTGCTGTTCACTGTACGAAATTCCTAAAATCACCAGATTGTTAATTAAATCTGAAATTTTTGTGCGTAATCTTTATGAATGTCTGAATCTTTCATTAGTTCAAGTTTTCGATCTGAGCGTCGTAAGTGCCTCGAAAAAATTCGTCTTTGCGGACTGTTCTGTTTTAGACAGATTATGCCTTTTTATTTTGCATTCTCTCTTTTACTAGTGTTGAGTGAAATTCTTTTTTGGGTGGAAGAGCTTCACATAACATCAGTGGCTGTAGCTAATGTTTAAAGTAACAAATCATATTGCGTCTTTATAGAACATGTGAATTTTTGATTATGCACTAACCCTCTAATGAGATCTACTTTGAGTTTGGTGTGACGGAAGTTTTCAAGGGTCAAGAGAGAAGGATGATATAATAGGATCAAGAAGAGTGAAGAGCTTAAGCTTGGGGAGGCTCCCATGGATCTCCCCAGCATATTTCAAGAAGACTCAAGCGTCTAAGCTTGGGGATGCCCAAGGCATCCCCTTCTTCATCGTCAAAATTATCAGGTCATCTCTAGTGAAACTATATTTTAATTCTTTCACATCATATGTGCTTTTCTTGGAGCGTCTGTGTGCTTTTATTTTCAGTATTGCACTTTTATTTTCAATAAAGCTTGACTGGACCCTAGCATTCTTGATTGGGAGAGAGACACGCTCCGCTTTTTCATGAGAATACTCCTATTCTTCACTTATATTTGTTGAGTATTCATATCTAGCGCTGTTCAGCTTTTAGCTCTTGTTTTCATGTATCTCTTGTCAGAGCTATTAGCTTTCTTTTGTAGAAAGTACTCTCTTGCTTCACTTATATTTGTTTGGAGAGTTGATGAAATAAATTGATTGGTGTTTGGTTGGTTCAGAAAATGTTGCATGTGGTAATTGGTATAAGGAAAAACTTGCTTAATCTTGTAGATCACTAATGGATAACTTGATGCTTGTCAATTGTTTTGAGTTAACAAGTAGATCATGATTAAATTGTGCATCACATGAGTTAAGCCTATTAGTGAAGAACTACCGTAAAGCTTGTTGAAAATTTGGTTTGCATCGGTGGTATCTCTAAGGGTTTGGTTAACAAGGAAGACGGTATGAAGTCTTATAACGTTTGCAATATGTTTGTCATATAAAACTTGGTGTACGGGTTGATATTCTTGTTTGCTTACATAACCTTGCTAGCCTAAACTCTGTACTGAGAGGGAATGCTTCTCGTGCATCCAAATCCTTGAGCCAAAATCCATGCCATTTGTGTCCACCATAACTACCTATATGTGGTATTTCCTTGCCACTCCAAGTAAATTTTTCATGTGCTACCTTTAAATTATTCAAAATGTTATTATTCCCTTTTTGTGTCACTAGCTCATGAGGAATTAGTGTGGTTATTCTTTATTCTATTTGTCGATGGACTTTTACACCTGGACTAGTGGCATATACATCCGCTTATCCAATAACTTGCAAAAAGAGCTGGCAACGGGGTGCCCAGTCCCAATTAATTACAACTTTAACCAATTAATTCTCTTCACACTTTTGCCCTGATTCATCAGTAAGCAATGACAAACAGTGAAATACCTGAATGTGTGTAAACCAAAGAGAAAGAGGGATGATCTGCCTTGCTGGTAGAAATAACGTCCTTCATGGGAGCCGCTCTTAAAAGTCCGTTGACAGGTAGAATACTGTTCTCACCCGCTACCATTCGTTGACAATTAACAAACACCTCTCAAAAATAGATACTCCTCCATGGTATGTGATTGATGGAAGGCACCCGAGGATTCGGTTAGCCATGGCTTGTGTTAGCAAGGTTGGGAGGAGTATCAAATATTTTATGCAATCTCTATATGCTTTCAAAAACCTAAAAGCTCTAGCACATGATTTAATCCCTGCTTCCCTCTGCGAAGGGCCTTTCTTTTACTTTTATGTTGAGTCAGTTTTCCTATTCTTTCTGTCTTCCACAAGCAAACACTAGTGTCAACTTTGTTACAACATGCGTTATATGCAATGTATTGGACTTGTTATACTACTTTGTGTTGACAATATCCATGAGATAAATATGTTGAAAGTTGAAGCAAATGCTGAAACTAATTCTTCCTTTGTGTTGATTAAATACCTTTTATTAGAAACTATTGCTTTATGAGTTAACACTTATGCAAAACTGTTTGATGCTTGTCTCGAAAGTACTATTCATGAAAACGTTTAGCTTGTGTGATTCATTGTTTACTCATTATCTATTTGGTAGCAAATTATAGACCATTGACTTGGATCACTTCATTCATTTACATGTGCCTTGCAATATTATATGATCAAGATTATGATGTAGCATGTCACCTCAAAAATTATTTTGTTTTTATCGTTTACCTACTCGAGGACGAGTAGGAACTAAGCTTGGGGATGCTGATACGTCTCAAACGTATCTATAATTTTTGATGTTCCATGCTTGTTTTATACCAATTGCTACATGTTTTGCATCTACTTTATATCACTTTTATACATTTTTTGGGACTAACCTATTAACAAGATGCCGAAGTGCCAGTTCCTGTTTTCTGCTGTTTTTGTATTCCAGAAAAGCTAGTCTGGAAATATTCTCGGAATTGGACGAAACTCACGGGGTCCCTATTTTTCCAGAACACACCTGAGGACCAAAGGAGCAGAGAGGAGCCAGGAGGGCCCCACACGCACCTAGGGCGCGGGCCCCCCTGCGCGCCCTAGGGTGGTGTGGGCCCCTCGGGGGTCGTCAGCCGCCGCCCTTTCGCCTACTTATTCCCCCCGACGAAAACCCTAAGTGCCTGAGCAAATATCCACGAAAAGTTCCAGAGACGCCGCCGCCGTCAACCCTAGCTCGGGAGGGTTCAGAACCTCTTCCCGGCACCCTGCCGGAGAGGGGAATCGTCACCGGAGGCTTCTACATCGCCATGCCTGCCTCCGGAGTGATGCGTGAGTAGTTCATCCTTGGACTACGGGTCCATAGCAGTAGCTAGATGGTTGTCTCTCCACTTTGTGCCATCATGTTTAGATCTTGTGAGCTGCCCTACATGATCAAGATCATATTATTGTAATGCTACATGTTGTGTTTGCTGGGATCCGATGAATATTGAATACTATGTCAAGTTGATTATCAATCTATCTATGTTATTTAAGATCTTGCATGCTTTCCGTTACTCGTAGATGCTTTGGCCAAGTAGATGCTTGTAACTCCAAGAGAGAGTATTTATGCTAGATAGTGGGTTCATGCCTCCGTTTAATCTGGGACAGTGACAAAAGTTCTAAGGTTGTGGATGTGCTGTTGCCACTAGGGATAACCTAACGATGCTATGTCCACGGGCATATGTGTTTGTTTACATTACGCACTTTACTTAATGCAATTATCCGTTGCTTGCAACTTAATACCAACGGGGGACTCGGATGACAACCCGGCGGTGGATTATTAGTCATAGATGCTGTTGGATAACGGTCTATGTATTTGTCGTAATGCCCAATTAAATATCATATAGTATCATGTCATGTATATGCATTGTCATGCGCTCACTATTTGTCAATTGCCCAGCTGTAATTTGTTCACCCAACATGTTAGTTATCTTTTATGGAGAGACACCACTAGTGAACTGTGGACCCCGGTCCATTCTTTTACACTGATTAAACAACCACAAACTGCAAACTGTTCCTTTTTCATTCTCTGCAATTTAATACTCATTTTCCACACCATACGTTTAATCCTTTGTTTTCAGCAAGCCGGTGAGATTGACAACCTCACTGTTTCGTTGGGGCAAATTAGTTTGATTGTGTTGTGTGCAGTTTCCACGTTGGTGATCGAGAAACGGCGCCACCAACAACCTTCAGAAGCACGGCTGCTCCTACTGGTTCAATAAACCTTAGTTTCATACTGAGGGAAAACTTGCTGCTGGACTGCATCATACCTTCCTCTTGGGGTCTCCCAACGAACACTAGTAGGAAAACCATTATAGGTAGGTTGTATTCTGTGGCGCACCCTAATTGGTGCGCCACAGAAATATAATTCTGTGGCGCACCAGGCCTGGTGCGCCACAGAAATGTGACTTTCTGTAGCGCACGTGGCCAGGTGCGCCACAGAAAGTCACATTTCTGTGGCGCACCAAGCCAGGTGCGCCACAGAAAGTTATCCAGGGGGCAGGTAAAAAATTGAAAAAAAACATTCTGTGGCGCACCAGGCAGGTGCGCCACAGAAAGGTCACATTCTGTGGCGCACCAAGCTGGGTGCGCCACAGAATCTCATTTTTCAAATCCCCCCCCCCCCCCCTCCCCCGTGGATCGCCTTTTTAGTCTTGCAGTAATTAAAAGAAAATGAAAAAAATTCAAAAATTAAAACCCTTTGACATGTGGCTAGGTATGAGTGCGTGTAGAAATTTTGAAATATGAATTTTGACCTTTTCTGCAACAAATGAAAAAGAAATCTTGTAACGGCCATAACTTTTGCATACGACGTCGAAATAACGCAAATAATATGTCAAAAAAATCGTGAGAAAAATACGAGTTCGAATCCACCCGGGTTTACCCGGTCAGCAATTCACAGATTCCTCAAATTCCAAAAGAAAAAAAAGTTATTTCAAACAGACGATTTTTCGCAGCAAAATCAAAAAAACTCAAAAAATTCAAAAAAATCAAAAATTCCAAAATTTCAAAAAAGACACAGAAATGTATAACAAAGAAGATTGTTGACTTTTTTATTTTTTTGGATTTTTTGTGGATTTTTTAGATTTTTTGAATTTTTTTGGATTTTTTGAAATTTTTTAAGTTTTTTGATTTTTTTTGGATCTTTTGAAACTTTTGAATCTTCTTTTGAAAGTTTAGAAGTTTTTGAAAAATCTGAAATTTAAAAACACACGTTTATAACATATACATAACATATACACATACAAGACTTAAGAGGATACATATGATATATATATCAATAAGAACTTGAGTAGCACAAGGGTAGGTGAAGTGGGTGGAACTTAGAAGTTAAGCATGCTAGGGTTGGAGCAATTTGAGGATGGGTGACCTGGCGGGAAGGTATCAGTTCAAAAAATTCAAAAAATCTGAAAATAATTCTAATAATTAGGATTTTTCGTATTATTTCATATTTTGATTTTTCTGATTTTTTTTCGAAACTTTTTAATTTTTTTGGCAGTTTTTGAATTTTTTGAATTTTTCATAATTCTGTGGCGCACCAGGCAGGTGCGCCACAGAAATGTGGATTTCTGTGGCGCACCAGGCCAGGTGCGCCACAGAAAGTGGATTTCTGTGGCGCACGCCCATGGTGCGCCACAGAAAAAATATTTTAGTGGCGAGGATTCTGTGGCTCACCCAGTAATTCTGGGGGTGCGCCTCAGAATCCTTTTTTGGTGCGCCACTGATAGGGCTTTTCCTACTAGTGGAAGTGCAACTCTAGCAAATCACCCTTCGTCATCAACCTCTCGCGCGCCCTCCGGACCGAGCTATGTGCCTTGGCCTTCGTTTTCTGGTGGCGTTGGTGGTGGTGGCCAATACTCTGGTCGCGGTTCTGGTCCGCGCCCCACTGTCAACTCTGCGATGAGCCTGGTCACCTTGCTGCCCATTGTTTCAAGCGCTTCAACAAGTCGTTTCTTGGTGTTGGTAATGACGGACGCTTCCTGGAACGCCAGCTCGCTCAAGCCAACCATGTCTATCATACACCACCAGGCCAGACCACCTCCCTGCCTGTTGATCCTGCTTGGTACTGTGACACTGGTGCCACGGACCACCTCACCGGGCAATTGGAGAAGCTGAATATGAAGGAGCCGTATCAGGGAAAGGAGCAAGTTCACACTGCCAACGGGGAAGGTATGCGTATTTTTCATGTTGGTCAAGCACTCATTCCCACTCTTTCATCTAGGCCACTCCATCTACGTAATGTTCTTCACGTTCCCGCTGTCACAAAAAATCTTCTCTCTATTCATAGATTTACTTATGATAATCGTGTTTCTGTTGAGTTCCATCCTGATAGTCTTTTTGTTAAGGACCTGCTTACGGGGGGCATCCTGCTTAGAGGAAGGTGTCGCGGTGGCCTCTACACGCTTGATGCTCCACTCCACACCCACTTCAAACAAGTGTTCAGCGCTCTTAAAGCTTCATCAACCCAGTGGCATGCTCGTTTAGGCCATCCGTCTACACAATCTGTGCAACATGTTCTTCATCGACATCATTTGCCTTCACACCAGTAGGAAAATACCCTATCAGTGGCGCACCAAAAAAGACTTCTGTGGCGCATGGGTTGGTGCGCCACAAAAGTCACGCCACTAAATTTTACTAGATTCTCTGGCGCGGCTTGCCGCGCGCCACCCGCGATGACACTGGTATTCAGTGTGCAAAACGCTATGATAAACACTATTAATATAGAACAGTAGTTACGGATAGCAGCGGCTTTAGGGTTTAGAACGAAGCACACCGCTTTTACATACATATAGTCTACACCAATAAGTCTACAGGATAAGTAGGTTCGCAATTACAACATTTCGATCATCACATAGATTGTAACCATAGGTAGTAAGAGTGCATAGACATAGTAGGCAGTTCGATTAGTAACATCAACACATATATACCACTGGTACTCATAAGTAGGCAGGGATGACTGATGGAGAGGCAGGACAAACACGGTTGGCCGGATGGCTGATGGAGAGGCACAGTTGATCATCTACCTGAGAACCATATCAAACCATAGCGCATCAAGAAACATCGATGCGCATGGAAGACAAAAGGAGCATCCACATAAGGTGCACATGAGCATTGCCGCGACCGGCACTTAGTCTATATTTACATGATGATTACAAAAGCAACCAATAAAGTCTTTAGATATGCAAACTAATAGATAAAGGACATTTGCTTCTAGCTTGCATCACCAGAAGTGTCCGTACCTGAAAAAAGAGCACAAGAATTAGATGGCTCCTTTGCGTGATGATAATTACTCATTAGAATGTCTAACCATTACATGCCCAAACAGCAAGATATGTCTGAACATAAGAGTAAAATCTATGCACAACCAAAAGGACAGAAATGCAAAATGCTAACAGGGCTTGGCATGAATTCCTACACGGTAATGCTAACATCAGGTTCATAGTTTCACTTGGAACTACATCTCATGCACCATACACTCTTTCTGAATACCACAGTAAAAAATATACAATATTACACTATACAGAGGAGCAGTAACACCAATTTTAGGACCACCAAGGTGTTACAAAATCTCTTATAAGACAAACCTGAATACTCGCTATAGTTGCTGTAAATAGCATGAAAAACGAACACAAATATAAAACCCCACGATGGTTCTATTTTGATGGTTGTATATTTGAGTTTACCCTTATATTTTTTAGGTTTAGGTGATAGTCCAATGCAAAGGCATCATCCTCCATTCTTAGTTGTAAGATGAACACACTAAACCTGGGCAGTAAAAGTAGGGACATGGAAAATAATCCAAAGGAGATGCCTTTGCACTGGACTACAATTTATAATCGACACCATGATACATGACATTAACTAACAACCGCTTATAAATAGAGGAAGGTGGATTTTTTATCTTAAGACGGTATAACAGAAGTACCAATATGGGAGCCTGTCATTTTAAAAAGGAAGTACTCCTATCAAACATGGATAATTCCTACACTGTAAAGTATGTACTAAGAAGGCAAATAGCTAAATCAAAAAGTGTGAATGGGATTAACCTAATGAAAGTGTAACGTGTGAAACCATGCATTCTTAGTTGTATAAAGTATAATCACATAATATCAGATAGCTAACAACAATTAAGTAAAGCAAGGCGAATTTTCTCTTCTAGAAGGCCTAATAAAAGTACCACGACGCAGGGCATTTTATAATTAATGGAGAAAATAAAGGTATTAGGACCACTGGATTAGCAGAGTGTGGCAACTTTTCAGGAAATAAAATAGCATTATGATGTGAGTATGAAAACTATATGTACCAAAAAAAGTACTTTCGAATACAATTTATGTGAAATGTACTAACAGCTGCATTTATATACTTAAAACTCTTTTTTTTAAATGTCAACTTTGCTTTCCATGCGAGTTGTAGTGAAGTATGTTGAGGACATAAATTTGTGGTTAACTGACAAAAATCTAACTTAGGGTCCTATGGGATTAATGGTAGTTCCGATAGTCACTCGAAAAAAATGGTAGTTCCGCTATAGTCAAGTACTCTACATCTATGGAAGGTAGTTCCGAAAAAAAATGGTAGTTCCGATTAATGGTAGTTCCTACAGTGCAGTCAATAATAAAATGAGAGTATATAGTTTAGCCAAATATGTTGCATGCATGAAGAAAGCATTGATTCGAGGTTAGCCGGTAAGATCCCTACATCTATGCAAGGACCATATGGAGAGCACAGTAATAGAATTTAAATAATTTTTTCGTGACTATTGAGTCTCTATCCGATGTATTTCTAACAGGTGTCATGCTGGCCTGGTGAGCTGAGCTGCATAAAGCACCATAGAAGGTGTGTCAGAACTGAGAAGGTACAAAAATTCACCATCAAGTTTAATTTGAACTGTTCTGAGTGCATATATTACATAGGATATTTTTTGTCAATTTTAATTTTTAGATCACTCGACTAATGATACCATTAATTTCCTAATAATCCTACCACAGATCCTTTTCTCAGTCTAATAACAACCTAGGAAACCAATAGACAAACACAGATACCATGACAAGCTTGGTAGGGAAAAATCCTTAAGCTTGAGAAATTGCACAGGGTATGGCTAGGTCGATCACCCACATCGCTAACATACGTTTACTGCTGACCCGGACAATAAACCAGGTTCCAGAGCATAAATAGGGACAAAGATTGCATAATGTCCTGTCGGACAAATACCTAAACTGAGTCTAGGATTTCTTCTTCTTGTTGTCAGAGCCCGCCAGCCCCTTTGCAGTCTGTTGCCTGCGCCTACAAACATGGTTCACACAACTTCGTAAAGCAGAGGCAAACACATACAGTTGTTATAGCCACATATATATGTGCTCGTTTCACATGAGTAAAGAACCAAACTACCTCTTATCTGTGCTAGCCGCTGGCGGCGCTTCCTGTGAATCCTGAATCACAAGTGAACGAAGCTAGTTTGATGGTTGCAACACCACATGAAAGAGCCAAGTTGACCTCATATAATTACAAACAGGTGTATGCATGATGATAACACTAACCTCTGTTATAGCTGTTGAAGATTCTGCCAGCTGTTCTACTTGATCATCAAGAAGAGCAGCACCGACCTGGTATGACATTTAAGCAAATCATAAGAAAAATAGACAGAGTCCAAACTATCAGGACAAAACAGATGTAGCATGTAGGCACTAACCTTTGCATCCACAACCTGAGGTGTCTCACCAGGCACAACCTCAGTAGCCAACTCCTGGAACAGAGGTTTCTTTGCAGCTGAATCCTTGGTATCTCTCATTCTGTTACACAAATAGATATAGCACATGTATGAGGTCATGCGAATAGTAAGAAAATACATTATTAAGAGGAAATAGTGTCTCTGTTCCTGGATTGCATAAACATACTTGAGCCCAGATGGTTTTACAACGGATGGTGGCGACTTTAGAAGAGTCTGTTCATAAGAAAGTGCAGATATCAAAAAAGGTCAAGAAGAGAAGAAACATAAGTCATACTAATATATCGAGAATCCTATCGGACAAATCTCATATATGTAACCATTAGTAGTGAGGAAGAACAAAACAGCTATAACCACTGCATTTGTATTCTTTTCTCAGAGCAATGACCTTTCTAATACACAACCACCATTGTGTTTAGAGAACTTTTGGATATAAGTAGCTTAGGTAGAATAGAGTAATTTAGAAATTATAGAGCCTAGCGAGACACTTGATGCCAATTACAGTTTCTTCTTCTTAACACAACCAACCTATAGAAACAAAACCTTTATTGGCACAGTTCAATTTGACATAGCCCATACCGGAACAGTCTAAAAAGAAATTACAGTAACAATAATCAAATGTAGGTTTTATCTACATAAATGCCTGCAAAGGAAGCCCAAACCAGCAGCAGAAGGAATCTAACACTTTAAAATGAAGAATTGCTCTCACCTGACCAGTGTCACCTTCAGTGATGGCCGGTGCTTCAGCAGATGCAGTGACAGTGTCTGAGGAAATGTTCTGCTCTAATGCAGCTAGATTTGCCAAAGCAATTCCAGAGGGACTTAACCCACTACCACCGGAGTTGCTGCTTGATGCTAATGCCAGGCCAGTACTACGACGGAGAGTAGAAGAATGAGACTGCTTTCCATAAGTCTCATCAATCCTATGAACCTGATAAGACGGTTTGTCTGAACCTGGTTCAAATTTTTTTGTAGTCACAGAAACAACAAAGCGGTACTTCTTTGAGATAACAGCAGCTAGTTCTCTGGGAGTAGACTGATCCATGCGTGCAGACTGGATAACCTCGTCCAAAGATGCACCCTGGGAATGTCCAGTCCGCAACAAACTCATCAGTGGTCTGCCAACTATCTCTTTACCCACCCTGTCAAAGAACACCAGTTCTACTTCACCAGTTCCATCAGATCCAACATAACAAATGCGATACCTGGAAAACACAAACATTGATCAGAAAGAAGGCAAGAAATACACAATCTTGAACAGTAGCTTGGAAGAGAAGATGATTACCGTGGCATTGCGCCTTTGCCAACACAAGTTGCATCAGAACACTTGTATCAGCACCAAATGGAAGAGTTGTCTTATGGCAGGTTGTACATGAGGAAAACCACCACCGTTGAGCAGGACTAAGCTTTGCAATAACAACAGTGCAAAAGAACTTAGTTTTCTGCAAGGAAGCAGCACACTGGTTATAACAAAGCAAAGATAGCGCTAACAAAACACAACAATATATGTTTGGTACATACTTCATGATCCCAAATATCTAGATCAAGCAGTTCAGAAACTGTCTTTGTTTCAAGATCGACTTGGGCGCTGATCTCAGAAGCAGATTGTCCTGGAAGTGCAATGTTCTCGACAGCCGGAATATTATCCTTTAACCTACGTAAGTGAAAAAAAAACGACAACTGTCAGGCATAAAATTCACAGTTGCGTGCAAATAAAATGAAATGTACCCCTTGATCATGTGCCATAGTTACCTTGCACGCAGCTCGTTGATCTCAGGTAAGTCTTCATTAATGTACCACCGGCATGGAGCGCTGCCGCTAAGTCCCCTCTGTCCTGTGAGCAGGAGAATGAAAAATAGATTAGGAGAGGATCAGGGAAAAGTTGCATCGGCATTCTATGCGTTTTGATTGATATACCTTCATATGGTTTCACCAAGGTGCCAACAAAAATGGCTACAACTGGTTCCTTTTCAGCAGCCATAAGCAGACTTTCTCCCTCAAAGGCAAGCGCTCGTTCTCCCCACAGGACAAGACTAATTTTGTAACCACTGTGAATAGAATGAAGATAGGTCAAACAGATGTAGATCCAGCAGAGAACTCAGAGCAAGAACATGCAACTTATACTAAATAGACGAACCTTATATCACTCAGGTAAATAACCCTCTTGATAGATGGTGTAGAACGATAGGCACTGTGGTATTGAGTAGCAGGAGATACACCAGTGATGATACCAAGTACATCTACAGATGATAAAACAATGATAGTAAGCTATTAAAGCTCTTGGTTCCACGAAAAGAAAGAAGAGACCCCATAAAACATAGAAAAGAACAAAATAGATAAGACTCATGGGTACCTGTAAAGTTCTCTGGCATGTCTGAAGGCCTTGGGAGCTCATCAAGTGGAGTCAAAGCATAAGTGCAGAGTGGATAATCCATGATGCTATCATTCATCTCGACTACAGATGTGTATTTGCCGAACCTGATCATGTACTGACCCTCTACAGCTCTGTAGTTGCGTTTCTTTGCATCCACCAAGAACCTCTTTAGCTCATAAACCTTCCCCTCAGAGATCCTTGGGATGAATTGGTCAACTAACACCTCAGTTATTTCACCATACATATGGTTTCCCTAAAACAAATAATAAAAATTAGTTTAATATGACAACAGGACCACAAACTAACAATAGGATCAACAAAACAAATATTTACCTGAGTGTCCAGAAACACCATGTCTGTGTGCTTTATGGGACCATCATCTGTGGCTCCACGATGCTGCCACAGCCTAGAGACGTAGACCTGAACTGTCCAATGGCGGCTGCTAGCATTGATGTCACTCAATGGATTAACCGCCATCTAGAAATAAAAAAGACAGCAAAGCGTTAGGTCAGTAAGTAACTGAAAACGATACATCACAGCAGATAGAATAAGAGAAAATACATGTACATACATGCACTAATCGTTACCAAAAACGATTGGCTCGCAGGCAACACACAATACACAAAATCATCAGAAACGTGATTATCCGATAGAACATTAAGTGCACAAAAGACAGACAAAATGTGTTCATCACAAAAGACAGCTGGAAGTAGACATGGGATATCAAACTATATATACAAATAGAGAAGGTACACATCCTACGACGGGTTTGACATATTATCAAATAGCCATCTGTAAATACCCAGCAGGCAAAACATTTATACATAGCATGGAGTAGAACAGAGCAAAGGAAAAATATGTACAAACATAATTTAGATTTTCACAGCTAAGTCAAGCCAGCGGCCTTAAACACCTCATGATACACAACATTTTTTGTTTGTGAACCACAGGTCTTGTCCTCATTTAGGATTAATATTTTCAGAAACTTTCTAGAAGTCACACGGGACACAGCCACATATAACTGACCGTGTGAGAAAACCGGTGTTTTTAGGTACAAACCAACAGAGGTAAGGGTCTGGCCTTGACTCTTATTTATAGTCATAGCATAGCAAAGTCGGATAGGAAATTGGCGTCGTTGGAGTATAAAAGGCCATTTAGATTTTTTTCGCTATTAGCTCAATCCTAGGAATGTACACCACATCTCCTATATGTGACCCTGTAATTATAACGGCTTTAATGACACGATCAGCAAGATCCAAGATAATCAGGCGTGTGCCATTGCACAGACCAGCAGATTGGCTTATATTCCTAAGAAGCATTATTGGAGCACCCTTCTTTAGAAACAACCTGTGTCTAGGGAAATTAGGCACATCAATTGCATTTAGAACTTCAGGTGGGTAAAAGAGATCATCTTCTTGGACAGCACCAGCAGGACTAACTTTAGAATCGCAGCTGAGGTACTCTCTACCATCAGTAGGAACCATGTCAATTACATGCGTGTTGATCTCCTCAGCTATATCATTGGTGGGTGCTAATATAGCTCGTTGACGCAAATACATGGAGTCTTGGTAGTTAGATACAAAGTCTACATAGACAGCATCTACTATGGCCGCTATAGGATTACCGTCTGTGTGAATCAGTAGGTCATCCGGAATATCAATCCAGGTTGAAGTAACCTCAGTACCACGTGCTACCGTCGGTAGCCTTCCCTCCCCAAGAGCGACTACCCACTTGCTAAATAAGTCAATCTCTTGTAATAAAGAAACATCTGCATTTGGCACAGAGAGCCTCATGTTTTCGGTGAGAGTCAAAACAGTGACAGAACCCCACAAAGGCGAATTTGTAATTGCAGCGTCAACAATCTGTGGCCGAGAACCTCCTGTGACAACAGGAAGTATCTGTCGAATGTCCCCACCCAAAACAACAACGATACCACCAAAAGGAATATCAGCAACTTTGGGATTGTCAATTGATAAGATGTCACGTAAACTCCTGTCTAACGCCTCGAAACACACACGGTTCGTCATCAGCGCTTCATCCCAAATGATCAAACATGTTTTCTTCAGGAGATCAGCTAAGTGGGAACCCCTCTTGATATCACAGAAAGAAGTCTCATCGATTTCGATAGGAATTTTAAATCGCGAGTGTGCAGTTCGACCACCGGGCAATAAAAGAGAGGCAACACCTGAAGAAGCAACAGTAAGAACAATCTTTTCTTGCCCTCTAAGAAAGGAGACAATGGCATTCCATAAAAAAGTTTTCCCAGTCCCTCCAAAGCCAGAAACGAAGTAAAAACCAGACTGTTGCTCCAACACACAGTGAACAATCGTTTTAAAAGCAGAACGCTGATCATCATTAAGCCTACCAAATAGGAAAACTGCCTCTTTTGCAAGAGCAGCTGAATCATAAGCCATCTCTTCCTGAATCATTCTGTTCTCATGAAAAGGGCCACTGCAAGTTGTCCTCGGCGGCAAATTAAAGTCTCCTATCCTAGAACCATTCTTGACAAAAACCTCACCAAGCTCAGAAAGTAACAGGTCTCTAAGCTGTTCATCGGGAACAACATAATCTTTGCCCAGAGCCTGCCTAATGCTATATTGCATATCATCGGCCAAAGCAACCCAGTTTCGCTCAAAGAAAGCCCTTTCATCAGTCACTTCACAATGAATAAGCATGGTCACAAACAGCTGCCGCAAACGTGCCCCAAAACCCCAGATGACAGCTTCATCAAAGGCACGATACCACTCGGTGTCATCTCCCAGAAGACCTCGAGCAGCACAGGCCGCCTTGAAAGTAGGAAAAGTTTTATTTTCAAAGGTTCTAAGGTCCGCATAAGACCTCGCTCCTTTAACAATCATGAGAAGTGTACGCAAGTAATAGAGCTCACCAGCAGTTGGATGGACATAGTAAATACGGCCTATTCTATCACACCTTCCACGTTCATGCCAAGATCTAGTTTCTGGATCCCATGTCCACTGTGTTGGGAAATCACAGTATGTTAATGATCTAGCATGAGGAAATAATGTATTGGCAACAAACCACTCTGTAAGCATTGTCTTTCTCAAAAAATCATTGTCAACAATCTTAGTGAGGTCAGTATCAGCCCTGAACATAATAACATTCATATCAGGTGTGTGCACCGGTAATCTTTCAACAGAAGGAGTTTTCCCATGTATGGTATAACCATAGATTCTCCATAACGCGTCATACTCACAGATATACCTACACCGTACATACTCTCGAACCTCATCGATGTTGACAGGTTTGTTACTGTCCTCAGGGACACCCTTCCCTTTGACCCTCTCTAGATACACATTTGAAAAATCAGCACCTTTAGTGACATACTTAAATAAATATTTCATGACCTGAGTTTTGTTACACCATTCAACATTCATGTGAGCTTGATACTTTTTTAGCAGGGCCATGTTATACGGTACTACACATTGGTTATCAAGCCAATGACCATTCTTAAACACACGCCGGCCATTGTCACGACGTCTATAAACTGCAAAACCATTTTCATCTATAACAGTTTCTGGTTGAAAACTCTTTGGAAAATGTTTAGAGCAGAGCCCTTTTTGCATGCAAACACATTTATCATTAAGCACACCACAAGGACCATGCATCATGAACTCAGAAACTAAAACATAACCAAGTGGATCCTCTAGAGGATCTGGAATCTCAGCAGAAATGTAAGAATCAATAACCTCTGCAGTCACCTCAACGTCCGGCTTGTCTTGCCAGGTGAGAATATGAGCGTGTGGAAGCCCTCGCTTCTGAAACTCGACCGTATAGAGAACTGCAAGAAACAAAGGTCAATGAGCACACCACAAACATGTTGAGATCATAATCATAAAAGGTAACTAAAAAAAAGGCCACAAACAGTACCAGCCTTTACAGGACCATATGCACGACCAGATTTAATATCCGCAAGAAACTCCTCAAGTTTCATGTTATAAACCCTAACAACGATATCAGCCCTATCAGAAGGCTTTTGCCCAGGCTCAAGCAAAAGGGCTTCAGTTATTTCAGGCCACTTAGGGTTACAGGTGAAGGTAGAAAAAATGTCAGGACAACCATGAACCGAGAAACAGCCAAAGCATCCTGGAAATTTTCTTGGAAATAACGGCGACCTCCAATATGGCTAGAAGGCAAGATGGTTCTTTTACCAACAGCTTCACCGTCAACAAACCCTTGACCAACAGCGTCTGCGATACCCTGAAAGTGGTCACTTCTAAGCTTGTCCTGGTTTCTAAGGATGAACCACAAACGTGCCTCATCAATGCTAGCCCGTGCATCAACAACAGCTTGTGAAGACAGGAGGCCATAACACAAATAAGGGTTGGACTGGTCCAGTCGATAGCTACACACAAAACAGTAGTAGTCTTGCATAGTCAAAGTGTTACGTGTACCGCCTCTAGCAACTACGTCACCAATATAAGGGATGTTCAGATGGAAACCTCTTTCAGCAAAAGGGAACAACAAAGGATATTGCAAAGACATAAAAGCAGGATGTAAAGAACAAATTTGTTGCAAGCCTTCTTCTTTGTTGTCGATAATAATATCACGGGAGGTTGCCTCAAGAGTAAAATCACCAACAACCAAAGCTGCCAGTTCAGTAGTTGTTGGCAAATTATATTGAGGTCCATCATCATCACGGGGACCAACCAAACGTATAGTGACAAGTTCATCCTCATTGCCTTTTATCCGTTCGCTAGCTGTTCGGAATGTCTGTACCAAAGGGTTACAGGCATTAAGCATAGCAAGCAAACCAGCAACTATGGCCTCATCTAAGTTCGCATTGGTATCATTGTCTGGATTCACAGCATTGATCCTATTGTGAACCTCATTACTGGTGTCATAAATATACAGTTCAACATACTTGGGGCTTTCTCTCTCCCCGTCAAACCTAGGTGAGTCTTTTTTCTTTGGCACAAGAGACCCCATCCGATGAGAGACTTGGCCACAGATTTTAAAAATATTGGGACCACGCGAGTTGTTGATTGACCGATCAATGTTGGCGCCCATGGAAGTGAAAGCAAACAAACAGTTATACTGTCGAATCTTGGAGACAAAACGTTTGGCACGGCGGTTACCATTAAAACGTAGCAACCTAGCCAGGAAAGCGGGTGGTTTCTTGAAGGGTGGAATGTAGACCTTTCCACCCTTGCAACAAAGGCTATAGAGGACACGCCGTAGAGGGACAGAAGAGGTTGATTTAAGACGCTCCGCGAACCAAAATATCGCACCACAGAGCTGACACTGAAACTCGGGGGGGCCAAAGTACGAACGTCCTGCGTAAGACACTAAACACACCAAGCACAGCAAACACACCTTAGATCAACAAAGGGCTAAAAAAATTAGGAAAAACAATACAAAGACCAAACAGATTACCTTTCAAACTTTCACAAAAAGCAACACTAAAACCAGTCCAATCATCACTCAGCGGTCCTTCGATAATATGTTCTACGGTGAAAGATTGATGTACCGAAGCAAGTGAGAGAAGAGTGGAAGGAACAAAAACGACACAAACAAAATTCAATCGGAACTACAGAATCCACACCTGCATAATTAGTCCGTTTTAAGTGAAGCCTAAGCCTTCGCCTTTCACGATTTATCTTAGTGATATTAGCATTGAGAAAAGGAAGCCAACCGTCCCCTAGATTTCAGAACAAAAATAGAATAAGACAGAAGAAAAACAGAGGCACAAGCATAGAGAAAAAGTTTTTTTAGAAAACAGCATACTCTTTCTCTTATGAGCTGGCAAACCAGGCGGTGGGCGGGGAACCCAATCAGGAGTCACGTGCAGAGCTGGGCGTCGCCGAGGCGCCATAAGAAGCAGCACTAACAAAGGCAAAACAAAAGGCACAGCATCCTGACATGGACATCAAGAGAAGGAAGAAAAGTATCAGAAAGAGGAAACAACAAACACACCCTGAGGTGCCTCCTTGGGGTCTAAAGGTTTAACCCTTTACATTAGAGGCTACAAAATCCAGCAGAGAAACAAAAGGCTACAAAACAATAACATCACAGGCAAACGATCAAGATCTCCATTATAACTTCTCCAGCATTCATAATACCCTAAGCTTCAAGTAGCCTCCTCGGGTCTAAAGGTACAACTCTTTACATTAGTCATGACCATAATTTGTAACGCCCCTTCCACCATGAGACACCATAACGCCTGTCCTTAAGACAATAATCACCAAAAGTGGAAGAAACAGTTTTCAGAAAAGAGCCGCAGCACAGAAAGGAAGATGATATACAAATGAAGTAAAAAAGTTCCAGAACCAAGAGAAACAAAGTAACTACATGGGATCCACCTCTCACGAATCACACCTAGGATAACACAGCCATTATTAGGCTTCATACATCTTCCACAATCAGGGAGCCTGAGGTGTGTTGTTGAAACATAAACATCAAACCAAACAAAAGAATTAACAGATGGCCCAGAACAGCAAGATGGAGGATGGTCATAAACAACTAAACTAAATAAAGTTGAAAAGCAACAAGAAAAGTAAATAGGCACAGAACATCTATTTATTGTAAACAACATTATTATCAATAAGAACCTCTTTTACAACCATGAACTGAAGAACCCTTGTTCCCCAAGAAAATACTTCAAATGTTACACACAGACCCGAGAAGCTGATTACATAGTATTTGCCACTGGACCGCACCTGTGCCATCTACACTACCAGTAGTAGAACTACAACCCAGGGCACTAACAGAACGGGCTAGCGAACTCGCAAGTAATACAACAGATCGGGCAATTTCCCTATAAGCTAGCATACCCTCATAATTGTAGTCATGGACTACGAACCCATACAGAGCCTGTAAAAACCGGATGGCTTGAAAAGCAGAATCTTCATAAGGACAGCGTGAACCAACAGAGGCACGGGCCCAAAAAAAAAGGCGCGCGGGCCTAGCTCCCTCTAAAAGATGGACCTCAAGCTCCACACCTCCAAGGACGGAGCCATCGCCACCTATCTCACGGAGGTAGGAATGGGATGGCAAACGACATTGTGAAGCAACGATCTCCAGCAAAGCAACAGAGGAAGAGCACACAGCGAACATCCTGTGGTAGATAAGTAAGGAAACAAACGGGAAAACACACACCCCAAAAGTAAACAACACCCGTAAGATTAACACATATTGACAATAGGGAACATGTACAACAAAGACATAAATAAAGGAAGCAAAATAAGAAAATACAGAATAGCATCTATACCTGACAGAAAGAACGATCCTGACAGCACCAAAACACCTGGAAAATAGGAAAACAAAGGTGATTCTGTCACACATATTAAGAGATACAGACAAATATCCACATAGAACACACAGAAGCCACTTGTATGACATCCAAGGATAAACAGACACAAACAGAACAGGCTAATAACCATCACAATCACATGAAAACTATCATGTCACCATAACCCCAGAAATAGGGAGACAGCTAGAAGAAAGCTACTTTACTTCCATAGCTAATCACAAGCAAGAAGAAACCACTATCTACATGAATCCAAACTAACAAAAGAAGAATAAACAATCTAATGCTAATGTGGCCATCAGAATATAAAGGGCACTTCTATGTGTAGATGGATCTGAGTACTAAATAGAACCAATTAAAAAGGCAAGATTAAAACTTTCAGACATTCCCCGTGGCAACAAACCTTAGCTTTCTCATTTGAAATATTTGCGATCGAGTCTAATATGGATTTTGCCGCAGTAATTTCGCTCATCTTAGTGAACTCTGTACCATTTCTAGCTTAAATATTTGTTAATGTTATATACTCCATCTATGTTCAAGTTTGGCATGGCCATTATATATAATGGATATACGGTTTGATGCCAACATTTGGAATAAATTACACATCAACAGCTTGCTTCAGATATGACTGATAATCTAAAAAAACACCGGCACATAGAACACACAG
Organism: Poa pratensis; assembly: GCA_947311845.1. Classification (NCBI taxonomy): domain Eukaryota; kingdom Viridiplantae; phylum Streptophyta; class Magnoliopsida; order Poales; family Poaceae; genus Poa; species Poa pratensis. The sequence goes on from CAMZMU010000027.1 coordinate 3,826,102, forward strand.
AAGCCACTTATATGACATACAAGGATAAACAGACACAAACAGAACAGGCTAATAACCATCACAATCACATAAAAACTATCATGTCACCATAACCCCAGAAATAGGGAAATAGCTAGAAGAAAGCTACTTTATTTCCACGGGTAATCACAGGCAAGAAGAAACCACTGTCTACATGACCCCAAACTGACAAAAGAAGAATAAACAATCTAATGCTAATGTGACCATCAGAATATAAAGGGCAGTTCTATGTGTAGATGGATTTGAGTACTAAATAGAAGCAATTAAAAAGGCAAGATTGACACTTTCAGACATTCCCCGTGGCAACAAACCTTAGCTTTCTCATTTGAATTTTTTGCGATTGAGTTTAATATGGATCTTGCCGCACATCATGATATGCTTGAATGAAATTCAGACCAACTGGTCAGTAATTTCGCTCATCTTAGTGAACTCTATACCATTTCTAGCTTAATAATTTGTTAATGTTATATACTCCATCTATGTTCAAGGATATACGGTTTGATGCCAACATTTGGAATAAATTACGCATCAACAACTTGCTTCAGAAATATAACTGACAGTCTAAAAAAACACCGGCATCATGTACCACGGCTTCAACTGAAACACGCACAGATAGATAAAGCCCACCTCTATCGACAGGAGGAGCACACATAGGTGAGCAGAACATGCATTAATATGTAAACCCCGCATAACTGAACCCCACATGTACTTATATGTAAAACATCAATTGCTCAGTCACACATCTGACTACATCATTAATATGTAAAGCACCCATGTGTCCTTCAGGATCCGAACTTACCAGAACGGACAACAAACCAAGCAGCAGGATTTCAGGAACAATCTTCATGCAGCGACGACCTGCAACAAAAGCAAGGAACCCTGTCAACACGTATAGCACACATGACCCAGCCCCACATCCAGAGACAACGGTTAAACAAAGAACAACAGAAACGTGAGAGCCAAAAACAGAGACAACGGTAAAAGAAAGAATATCAGATCTACAAGAAATACCAGATTAGGAAAGGCTAAGAATAGCAAATCAACAATGAACAGACAGCAAAAGAACCATCAATCAGAAAAGTCAAAACACAGGAGAGTTCCAAAAGGGAAAAGCAAAAGAACCATCAAAAGCAATAAGAACATCCAGTTCAAAGACAGAAAGAGAGGCGAAGGAAGGCAACAAAAGAAAAAGATCCATACATAACCAAAAGGATAAGAAACAAAACAAAAGCAGAAGGAAACCTCGTACTGAAGAGAAACGACAACGAAGAAGAATAAGAATCAGAAAATGCCAACAAACCGGATAGCACGTGCGACAGGAACGGAAAAAAGCAAAGAAAATCATAGCCTCACCTCAACCTAAACCACAGCTCCATGCCTGCATAGCTCCAGATTTGGCCGGAGATCCTCGAGGCAGCGACGGATCTGAAACTGGAGCTCACGCACGAAACAACAGGTGAGAGGAGAGCAGGAAGCGAAACCGATGGGGAAATGAGGCGTGCGAGCTGCTCTCCCCCAATCGAGGCCAGGAGTAGGGCGGGCATGACTGTAGAGGCGTACCCGGGAGAATGGAGGTGTCGACAGCGAGGGAGACGGCAGCACGCTCGGTCCACCTGCGCGAAGAGGAAAAATCGATGCTACCCCTGGCAGTAGATATTATCACCTTCGCTCGAGCGCGTCACCGAGGACTCCACGCGCTGTTCCTCTGCGAGGCGGGACCAACGCTGCGTCGACCCACTGTCAGTGAAATAAATAAGCAGTAAAAAAAGTGAGCCAGGAAATGCACGGTCTGGATCGCACCGTAGCAGCTCGATCCAACGGCCCAAATGCGCTGAGCGCTGAGAGACGCCCCAAAGGTCTCGAGGTTTACCTCTTTAGATTACTGTGGCGCATGGGTTGGTGCGCCACAGAATCCTCACACTTCTGTGGCACACCCACAAGATATGCGCCAAAGAATTCTTAAAAAATGAAAAATTCAAAAAAAATCAGTAAAAAATAAAATAATTTGGAAAACCTAAATATTTGAATTTTTTAACCTATCTCAGATGATGACTTCCCGCTAGGTCACCCATTCTCAAATTGCTCCAACTCAATCACGCTTAACCACTAAGTTCTATTCAGCTCAGCCACCCTCGTGCTACTCTTATTGATATAAGTATCATATCAACCCTATTAAGCCTTGTATGTGTATATATGTGTGTGTAGTTTATGTGTCATATCAACCCTCCTTTTGATATAAGTATCATTTTCAAAAGTTTCAAAAACTTTCAAAAGAAATTCAAAAGTTTCAAAAAAATCAAAAATTCAAAAAACTTCAAAAAATCTCAAAAACTTCAAAAAAAAATCAAAAAACCCAAAGAATTCGATAATTCAAAAAATCTTGAATTTTTTGATTTTTTTTGAATTTTTTGAATCTTTGATTTTTTTTTGATTTTGTAGAAAAAAATCTTTTTTTTGAAATAACTTTTTACTCTTTTGGAATTTCCTGAATCTAACATATTAAACGCATTTTTTCGACGTCGTATGCAAAACTTATGGAGGTGTCAATATTTTTTTTTTTTTTTGCAAAAAAGGTCAAAATTCATATTTCAAAATTTTATACCAACTAGACACTAAAACCAAACTACGTGTCAAAAGATTTTATTTTTTGAATTTTTTATCATTTTTTTTCTTGTTTGCAAAACTGAAAAGATGGTCCGAGGGGGTGGGGGGGGGGGAGGGTGGTGGGTGGGTGGGAACTGAGCTCAACACAGAAAGGGACATTTCTGTGGCGCATGGACCCCATGCGCGGTGCGCCACAAAAATGTCCCTTTCTGTGGCGCATGTGGTTTTCGTGCGCCACAGAATTTCGAAATTCTGTGGCGCATGCAAAACTATGCGCCACAGAAATATTTTCTGTGGCGCACGCCTATTTGGTGCGCCACAGAATCCATTTCTGTCTATAGCTAGTTTCCTACCAATGTTAGAGTCCAATAAATTAGTGTCAGTTTGTGATGCCTCTCAACAGGGCAAGAGTCATCAGTTACCTTTTTCTCGTTCTACTCATATAACAAACGCTCCTCTTGAGCTTATTTATTCTGATGTGTGGGGTCCTGCACAAACATCTGTTAGTGGTCACAATTATTATGTCAGTTTTGTGGATGCTTATAGTCACTTTACGTGGCTTTATTTAATTAAACGACAAAATGATGTCTTTGAGGTGTTTCGCCAATTTCAGGCTCATGTCGAGTGTCTCCTTAGCCACAAAATTAAGTATGCTCAAACTGATTGGGGGTTGAGTATATTAAGTTAAATGCTTTCTTCCAACAACTTGGTATTGGACACCGTGTTTCTTGCCCTCATACTCATCAATATAATGGTAGTGCGGAGCGTAAGCATCGTCACATTGTTGAAACAGGCGTCACGTTACTTGCCCATGCGTCCCTCCCTTTTTGTTATTGGAGTGATGCCTACTCGTGTCATTAATATGCAAACACCCCTTGAGCGTCTTTTAGGGGAAGTTCCTGATTACACCTTTTTCAAGGTTTTTGGGTGTGCATGTTGGCCTAATCTCAGCCCCTATAATAAACACAAACTTGAGTTTCGATCCAAAATATGTGTCTTCCTAGGGTATAGTCCCCTTCACAAAGGTTACAAGTGTCTCCATGTTCTGAGTAATCGGGTCTATATAAGTCGCGATGTTGTCTTCGATGAGAATGTTTTTCCGTTTTCGGCTTTTCCATCTTCCACCTCTACACCGCTTTCTACCGCACTACCCACTTCGCTTGACCAATTTGAAGATATTGCGCATGCTCCTGTTTTGCTTCCTAATCACGGTGCAGGTACTGGTCGTGGAGCACGCCTTGAGGTCCTTGATGATGAGCCCTCTCCTCCAACGACACCTTGTGTGTGCTCTACTTCACATGAGGCTGCTGATCCTTCACCTGATGCTAACGCTGATCGCATGCATGATCGCATGCAGCCTCCCATGCAGCGTGCGGTCTCTGCACCTGCTCTACTGGACTATCTCTTGCTCACGTCCGAGCCAGCCTCGGGACCTGCTTCCCCGACCGCTTCTGCGCCTCACTGTGACGCTGCTTCGCCCACGTCGGCCTCAGCACCTGTGTCCCTGGCCGAGACCGAGCTCTCGCATGTGCCTCCTGCTCCTTTGTGGCCTGTTACACGTAGTCAACGTGGTATTCGACAACCGAAACAGTGGCCTTCTGACATGGTTGCCTGGATGGCTGCATGTATGGCTGAAGCAGCTGTGGATCCTATGTCTGAACCTCGTCATTTTCACGCCGCTCTTGGGACTCCACACTGGCGTGCAACGATGGAAGAAGAGTTTGCCGCATTGATCAAAAACGACACGTGGCATCTTGTTCCTCCATCCTCTGGAGTTAATGTCATTGATTCCAAGTGGATTTTCAGGGTTAAACATCATGCCAATGGTCAAATTAAGAGGTATAAAGCTCGTCTTGTTGCCAAGGGGTTCAAACAGCGCTATGGTTTGGATTATGAGGATACGTTCAGTCCAGTGGTCAAGACTACAACAATTCGGTTGTTGCTCTCTATTGGTGTCTCTCGTGGTTGGTTTCTCCGACAACTTGACATTTAGAATGCCTTTCTCAATGGCGTTCTCGAGGAAGAGGTATTCATGCGTCAACCCCCTGGTTTTGAAGATCCTGAGCGTCCACATCATCTCTGTCACTTGCAGAAGGCACTTTATGGTCTCAAACAGGCTCCACGAGCCTGGCATGCTCGTCTTGGAGCTGTTTTGCGTCAGCATGGGTTCTTGCCTTCTACTGCTGACACGTCTCTGTTTATTCTGCACCGATCTGATGTGACAATCTACCTTCTCGTCTAGGTGGATGACATTATTGTGCTCAGCTCATCGTCTACGGCGATTGATAGTCTTGTCATTGGGCTTCGTCAGGAGTTTGCTGTGAAGGATCTTGGACCTCTTCACTTCTTTTTGGGGCTGGAAGTTACTCGTTCATCTACGGGTCTTGCTCTTACTCAACGCAAGTATGCTACTGATCTATTGAGGCGTGCTGGGTTGCTTAAGTGCAAGACAGCCGTTACCCCTATGGCGGCTACAGTCAAACTCTTCCATGCTGATAGTGCTCTCCTTGGTGATGAGGATGCTACTACTTATCGCAGTATTGTTGGTGGGTTGCAGTATCTTACGTTGACTCGTCCTGATGTCTCTTTCGCTGTCAACCGTGTGTGCCAATTTCTGCATTCTCCTACTGAGGATCATCTTGCTGCTGTCAAGCGGATACTTCGGTACGTTAAGCACACACTTGGTCATGGCCTGCTTCTCCGTCCGTCTACGTCTCCTACTATTTCTGCTTTCTCTGATGCGGATTGGGCTGGAGATGTTGACGACCGTTTATCGCTCGAGTAGAGAAGCTGAGTATAAGGCGGTTGCTAATGCCACATCTGAGGTTATTTGGATTGAGGCGTTGCTGAATGAACTTGGTATTCGACAACAGTCCCCACCTGTCTTGTGGTGTGATAATATTGGTGCTACTTATCTATTGTCGAATCCAGTCTTTCATGCAAGGACAAAGCATATTGAAATTGATTTTCACTTTGTCCGAGAGAGGGTTGCTCAGAAGTTGCTGCAAGTTCGATTTGTGTCTTCTAAGGATCAACTTGCAGATATATTCACTAAACCTCTACCGCTTCCACTGTTTGAAGAATGTAAACACAATCTCAATATGTCCATAGTTGAGATTGACGGGGGCTGTTAGAATATGTATCCTGTATGTATTCATGTATGTTTAGGCTAGCTAGTCTCTAATTGTAGTTGACCCACATGTAATCTCTTTGTCTATATAATGAAAGGCCTAACAGGAGCCCATGCTATGCGTTGAGGTCTCCCCTATATCGTATCGTATTGTCTTACAGTCATCGATGACTTGAATGCTTCAACAAGATCTATACTTTTCATTGTTAGTCAATTGTCATGGAGTTTGTACTATTATTGTGGAAATACTATTGTGAGTCGGTTCAATTTTGATGGCCTCGAATTTTTTCTTGTTTAGCGAATTTGTTTGTCACTGATGCCCGACTTCGCTAGTCATTATTGAATAATCCACAATACAAGGTTTTGTGCATCTTTTGGAAATGAAAAATAAAAACATAGGAACAACATTCATGTTTAAAATGGTCATAGACATGAACAAAAATCATGTGTACTTATAAAAAAGAAAAGGTTGAAAAAAAAGTGAAGAACATTAAAAAACCTGGCAAAAATGTAAAGAAAGAGAATATTTAATAAACTGAAAGAAATCAAGGAAAATCATATAAGAAAACAAACCGCAACGAAAGAACCGAGTCGGAAAGCCCAACAGTGCAGTGCGAGAACGAAATGGACCAGGTCCGCATGTGGAGCTCCCGTAAGCTCTGGGCATTAATAAAAACAGAGCAATTTCCTTTGGAACAAAAGTGATCCATACCCGATTTGACGAAATTTTCCTCTCCCACTATCCCGGATTGTGAACTGCGTATACAAGCCGTAAGTTGTATGACTAACAAGCATGGGATTTGAATTGTCCAAAATAATTGTTTTCGACGGAAGGTATTGAGAAAACAACGGTGTGAGTCGTATTCTTCTGATACTACTCCCTCCGTTTCTAAATATAAGATGTTTTAGATGTTACACATGTTGTCTAGATACAAACTAAATTGGATGAACATACACATGAAGTGTGTCTAGATACATTTGTGTATGTATTTTTTAGATAAAGGGGTGCGGATCCCCAGCCTCTGCATCCAAAAGATGCACACAGCCACCCGCAATTATTTAAACATCCAAGTGTACAAGTTCATAATTCATGGGTCACTTAAGGTGGCTACAAAGATCAGCCACTCAAACAAGGTAATATTATTAAGCATCTAAGCGTATAGGTTGAAACCATCCACCCCGGCTGAAGATAGCCCGCACCACCGTCAACATGCGTGTACATCCGGCATCCATAAGCCCACGCTGGTCCGCAGGTAGTAGGAATGGCCATGAGTGGATCCAATAGCATGCCTTGTGTATTACCTGCAAATAATGGATGGAATTTGATTTGTTAAAAACAATATCATTTCTACAATTCCAAATAGCCCATAATATGGCCGCAACACCAATTCGAATACGAGCTTTTGTGATCTTGTCTATTCCATTTAACCAACATTTGTGTATGTATGAATGTAGACAAATGTTAAAACATTTTACATTGTAGAACGGAGGGAATACCAGTCAAAGAATGCTAGTCTTATTGCCAGATTTTTCTAACAGTTTATCCATATATCGAGCTGTCTCTGTTTTTCTTACCCTTTGCCCCGGTCTCCACTTGGAAACAAAGATTTCTCCAAGCCAGTCAAGGCGAGAGTGAAGCTTTGTATTGACAGTACCAAAATCGATGGCCGTTCATTGACTGGGAATAGACAGACTCCTTGTGTTGGATATTTAAATCCATCTAGCTGTTACGTCTAACGTGAGATAAACGTCTGATTTTTTGGGGGGCTCCTGTTAACTTGAACCGCATCCTTGGCTGCCCTGCTCGCCCGTTCATCTCCTTGCGCGCGGACCACTCACATTGCTGTCTACTTTTCATCTTTCCTTTGACTATAGCTGCGACACAGCATAGTCCCGTTTAAAAGTCGTGTGGCATCAAATTGACAGGTCGTTCGGTTTCCTTCACATTTGGGAAAATTTATATATACCTAGCGTCTCACCAGTACGCATGCGTTTAACTCAAATACTCTTCACTACACATATGCTTTACACCATTCCCTGGAGTACAGCTAGCTGGGTGGTGAAGATGAGGCTCCTCGACGCACTCCGCTGTTTGCTCACACTGCTGCTGCTACCGACGGCCACGGTGTGGGCATCCGGCGTGCAAACAAGGCAACCGGCGAACTCGACCGTCCTTCCCTCCACCACCACGCTCGCCGGTTGTCCGAAGAGCTGCGGCAACATGAGTTTCGAGTACCCATTCGGCATAGGTGCGGGCTGCTTCCGGCCGCAAGCTGGGTCATACTTTGAGCTCATCTGCAACAACCACACCTCGCAGGCTCCCAGGCTCTTCCTGCACGACGGGATCACACAGGTTATCAGTGATATCATCGCCACAGGCACAGAGAGCAATGACGAACAAATTTTTTTCGCATCCTTGTCCTATTCCATCCCTTTGAGATCTAGGGTCCATGTATACAGCATGTCCTGGAATGTTGGCAGATCTTTCACTGCCTGGGGTTTGCAACTAAACTTCACCGGTTGCGATTTCGACGTCTACATGCTCGAGGATGGCACCAACAGGACATTGGGTCAGTGCAGTGTTACATGCCCCGACCAAGATATCACGGGCAAGGTGGCTAGGCAGAAATGTAACGGCACAGGATGCTGCAACGTGCAGCTTAGCTCCACCAGCATTACTGGTTTCGAGATCAAGTTCGTCGCCCACCACAAGATTGGAAAGCGAAAGCTCAGAGCGCACAAGAATAGAAGCTCCATATGGGATACAATTGATGTAACCACTGATTTCTTGATAATTGATTGGGGTATCTTCGTTGATCAACCCGTTTTTGATGGGGCCTTGCAAAACAGGACAGATTATGCATGTCTCAGCAACCATAGCAGTGAGTTCTTCCGCAGCGACGCAGACCACATTTATTATTGTCAGTGCAACGGTGGTTACCAAGGCAATCCATACATAACCGACGGCTGCTCCCGTGACAAAGGTATTTACTCTCACATAAAATCGTAGTTTTCTATTACGTTGTGTATGCACAGCCGACTTCTTTATCGAAAAATGCACAACCGAATTTCCTAAATTTTATTGTTTAAAAGTTCTTATATTTTTTTCTGTAATTCTACGAGATGAAAAATCTGGGGTCTTTCCTTCCTTTTTTGGAACGAAGATGAAATCTAACACTTGCAGATGAACTAAATGGGCTGTTACTTCAAAAGGTACTTTGGTATATGAAATGGAATCAACTTTGACTACCGGATGCATATGCACCCGGGATTAAAACAGATTTTAAGAAGTCAGAAAATGCGAAATAAAATTTCGTGCACACATGTTCACATTCTGTGTGTTCACAAAGTCGTTTCGTGGAACACAATATTTTAGCTCCAAATTTTATCTTTTTATACAAAAAACTTCGGTTTTCGTGAAATGACTTTGGATCAGATGATGGATCTACTCAAAGCAACATCCTCGGTCTACCATGCATCGATGATCCTATGGGGCATGACCATGGCCTAGCATGGTTTGGGTGACGTTTGAGGTTTGCATGGGTCTCCTAGGTAGCTGGGGCTGTAAGACAACTGGGTCATGCGGCTTTAATGTTGAGTCTTTGAAGTCAGGCCAGGGGGAGGGGTCTCAAATTCGGAGGTATGTGTTTGTCGTGTTGGTGGACTAGTGTCGTCTGGACGATGCGGTTTACTCACTTGTGTGGGGTTTTGTCCCGATTATCGTGATAAGGAGGACAATGGCTCGAATACTGAGGTGTGTGTTTGTCGTGTTGGTGGACAACTGTCGTGTGGATGGCGCAGTTTACTCGCTTGCGTGGGTTTTTGTCCGATTATCCTGATAAGCAGGACAATGTGTGATTTTTTGGCTGGTTTTCTTACAATTGGGTCAATTCACTTCATGATCTATAACCGTTCGCCTAGCTCATCTCATTCTAAAGAGCGAAGAATCATTCGAATTTCCAATTTTTTCAGCTCTGCTCTCGGCCCAATGGGAGACTGATCTTGATGTCGGTGTTGGTTTTCCAACGAAAAACAAGAACATTCTTCCATGACAGTTTCAAAAACAAAGAAAAAAGTGAATGAATTTTAGTAGAAAAGTATTATATCAGATTCGAACCGAGGACTTACATCTTAGCACTGCATTACTCTACCACTAATTTAAAAAACCGTAGTTGCTGGAACTATGTGGTAAGGGTCAGCAACAACCCCAATCGAATTATTTTACTCCATCTGCGACATACCCTTTTCGCAAACAATTCAGAAAACTGGTCGTGATGAGATCTTTGAACCATCCGTGACAATACTGCGAGTCAAAACGAGATGAATATCCTATAGAAACTTATAATGTGCCACCAGTGATGCTAATCATAAATCACCGCTGCTTACAAAAATAATGCGGTGATGTGGACATATCTCCATGCCTATAAAATGCATTGCTAAAGCCAAAACCGTTGTTCTCCTAGCTGGTGCAGCTGTTAGGTAGGAGTAAGATTTAAAACAGTTAGCATGTATTTATATAATTATCAGCTTCCGTCCTACTTGGTGGGTGCATTAATGGATTCTTAGGAGTTAATCACTTGACTTCTCCTATTAGGTAAGATTTTCTTTATCTTTGTAATGTGATATTAAGATAGACACTGACAGACCCTATTATGAAATCAGGGTACGATCCGTTACAACGGAAGACAAACTGCTCTAGATGGTGTGGAAACATCAGTGTTCCATTTCCATTCGGCCTAGAGGATGGTTGTTCTGCAAGGAAGTTGTTTCAGCTTAATTGTACAAATTCGACAATGTCTACTCTCCAATTCCTTGGCGAATATCCAAATCTTGTACACTATATAGATGTCAACAATGGGCTAGTGAATGTTGAATATAGGTCATTGAATGATGATATTTCGGAATCGGTGAGTTATCCTGAAGAACCTCTCCTCTATGCTGCCATCAAATCAACATCTCAGTACTTTGCTGTAGCCAATTTGACATGTCAGGAAGCACGTCAGAATAGAACGGGATATGCTTGTGCTAGCAGGAATAGCATGTGCTTGGATGTCAAATTGACACAAGTATATCTCGGTTACCGTTGCAAATATATGCACGGCTTTAGCGGAAATCCATATATCGCCGATGGGTGCCAAGGTACGTATACTGTTCCTCTTCGTCTCTTGTGCACCTCTTAATATATATAAACCTTCTATTTGTTACAGAGATGCCATCATAAATGAATGCTCACGCACCTTTTCAGTAAGTGATACTTGTCTCGATCATGTATCTCAAAACAATCTCAATGACAAATAAAATTATAGATATGCTAAAATCATGCTCAAGTCCGACCGACCTCTCTATCTAATTTATGGGTAAGGTAACATGTAAATTTGTTTATATGCACAAATCAGTTCAAAGTTCAATGCCAGCAATAATAATGAACTTAACTATATTCCTTATGTATTTTCTCTCGTATGACTTATTGGTGCAGATGTTGACGAGTGCAAGATACCAGGCATATGTAATGGGATTTGCCATAACACTGAAGGAAGTCATTATTGTTGTCCTAGTAAAACATTGTTTGACAACGCAACAATGACGTGCACGTCGACCAAAGAACGAAATTTCGTACTAGGTGAGTTTTATAGTACTCCCTCTGATCCGAAATAACGGACGCGAAATATGAACTACGCATGCACAAATCTGTGAACAGCTCGCGACCATTAAATGGGGTCGGAGGGAGTACAACACATTCTACTAAATGAGGTACATAATACTATGTGCAGTTATGACAAGCATAATCCTTACAGGTATCGCCGTTGGGATTAGCGTTGGTTTCGGAATTCTACTTCTCATCTTAATTGTACTATTTTTTGTCCGTAAATGGAAAAAAGACATCCAAAAGCAACTAAGAAGAAAGCATTTTCGGCAGAACCATGGTCTACTCCTAGAGCAGTTAATATCATCAGATGAAAATGCGAGTGATAATACCAAGATCTTCTCACTATCGGAGTTAGAAAAGGCAACAAATAATTTTGATTCCACCCGTATCGTTGGTCGTGGAGGGCATGGCACCGAAAACCAACGGGTAGTGGCCATAAAAAAGTCCAAAGTATTGAGAAAGTTGAGATTAGTCAGTTCATAAATGAGGTTGCGGTCCTTTCACAGATAAACCACCGAAATATCGTGAAGCTCTTCGGATGTTGTCTTGAGACCGAAGTCCCACTACTGGTATATGATTTCATCCCTAATGGTTCATTATTTGGAATCCTCCATGCCAGTACCACTGGCAACTCTATATTGTCCTGGGACGATTGCTTGAGAATTGCTGCAGAAGCTGCTGGAGCACTCTATTACCTCCACTCAGCTGCGTCGGTATCGATATTTCATCGTGATGTGAAGTCCTCCAACATACTTTTGGATGGAAATTATACTGCGAAAGTATCAGATTTTGGTGCTTCAAGGCTGCTTCCTATTGACCAAACTCATGTCACTACAAATATACAAGGCACATTTGGGTATTTGGATCCAGAGTATTACCACACGGGCATGTTAAATGAGAAGAGTGATGTCTATAGTTTTGTTGTAGTACTTGTAGAGTTGTTGCTTAGAGAGAAGCCTATATTTACAAGTGAGTCGGGGATAAAGCAAAACTTGTCCAACTACTTCATTTGGGAGATGAGAGAGAAACCCCTTGCTGAAATAGTAGCTCCTCAAGTTCTTGAGGAAGCAACAGATGAAGAGATTAATGATGTCGCCAATCTTGCGGAGACTTGTTTGCGGCTACGAGGCGAAGAAAGGCCTACCATGAGACAAGTGGAGGCGAAGTTGCAGCATCTGCTATCCAAGAGGTTGAGATCATCTCAGGTTGCAGTAGCAAACGAAGACATGCAAGCCTTGTTACACTCTCAGCCGAACCAAAATTGCTACAGCTTGGAGCAAGAATTCATGGCATCAGCTTCTCTACCACGCTAGATCACTGGCTTCTGCTATGTATTTGTGGTTTTTTTTTATGAAGACGGTAAAATGTACACTATATTGTATAGCACCCTATGATAGGCAGTTTGCACTATCCAGAATGTATGCCACAATTTGTTGTACATCCCAATAACTACAGTACTGTAATTGAAATATGCTACTGCTACAGCATTGTATTGCTATATTGTATCTCACGATTGGCCACAGTAATTAACCCATTGTATTTGCCCAATTCGCTAGAATAATCTTCGAATTCGCTCAGATACGTCCAACTGTAGAAATTAAATCGTTGCTAACCTGGTACGAGTATGTGGCTATGTGGGCAGGAGCTTGCAGACGGCGGCGCAAACATGGTGGCCGGAGGGCAGGCAGCAGCCAGCCTTCCTTTCTCCTTCCAGATGCGTGCCGGCCACCGTCCAGAGAGCTCGTGCAGGCTTGCCCAGGCGCGGACACTTGAAACACTCTCCAACGTAGAAGAGGAGCTAGTTTGCGCTCAGATTGGAGGTTCTTCAGCTACTGCATGCGACAGACGCGGAGACATGCGCGTCTGCTGCCACGCCCTGTTGCGTATGTGACTAATATCGAGGCTATGAATCACCGGCGACTGGCTGACTGTGCACCTGTAATCTGAAGCAGCTAGCAGGCGTATAGAGCTAGATATATCAGCGACAAATAGAATTGCATTTGGCGCAGCTCCAACGCAGAGCAGAGCGTGAAACAGAGTAGTAGTTCAGATAGGTTCACAGAGGACTATCGATTTCGCAGACAGCCAACTAGCAACTAGCAGCGACGAATTCTTCTAAATAAACAGTTTGGCGTCCGTCCAAACCACAAATCGCATTTTTACAAATGGATGGATCTGGGTGGTGAAAACAATATACAATTTCAAAATTTGAATTTCCCCAATTTTTCTTTTTTGTACGGCCCAAAATACAAAGCATTTTAAGGTAAAATTCTGCACGCTTATACATCTCGACACTATAACATCTGTGTTTTTTTCGTGATTTTTGGAGACTCAAAATTGTCATTTTTTATTTTTCAAAAAGATCTTCATGTAGCTCAGGTTCCAAAAATCCACACAACTAGCAGCAAGCATGACATTGATAATAGTATGGTGCTAGATTATTGTTGGCAAGTTCGATTGAGTCACCAAAGTAGATTTTCAGCGTGCGGCAGTGGTGTTTCCTTAGGCTTATTTATAGCCTTTTGGAATTTGCCTTATAAGCCTCACTGGTGGAAACAGGGACACCGGTCCGGGTCGTAAGGGCCTCTAGTACCGGGTGTCCACCCGGGACTAGCAAGGCGACACTAGAGCCCCCCCCCTCTAGTACCGGGTCCGTTACGACCCGGAACAACAGACTCCCACGTGGCCGCCTGCGGAGCGCGCTAGGGGCAGCACCTTTAGTCCCGGCTCGTATAACGGGCCGGGACCAGAAGCCCACCACGTGGCCGCCTGCGGAGCGCGCTGTGTTGCTTCAGGGTTTAGGGTTTATTTGTTTTCTTTTATTTATTTCTTCATGCATGCAAAGATAATTGTTTTCTTTTAGCGGTATTTCTACGCTATCACATACCGTACACATTCGTGCATATATAAGATAACTTGTCTTGCGATCGAGCATACAAATATATACAATTTTGATAGTTACATGGAGATCACAATTACCGGGACTCGAGCCCGTATATTCGATTACACGGACGGGGATCATCAGAAGCGCCTATTCACACTAAATTCTCCGGCGTCGTCTACCATCTCGCTCAACAAAAATCCCGCCAGCTCCTCAGCAATTGCTAGTACGCGTTGCTGTGGTAGGAGTCGATCCCGCATTTCTTCGAACTATATAAGAAAAGGAGATCAATATGAACATCAATCATGATAACAAAAAGTGACGGTAATAAAATAATATTGTGAATGTATTGTTTACGTCGACTCTATAATCCTTGTGCTCAGTGGTAAATGAGCGAGTGAACTCGCAAACGTAGTATCCACATAGATTCGTCCCCTGTGGCTGCCTCGCGCACTTTACGAGAATAGAATTCAATCAAAATAACAATCTAGCATCATAATTGTATTGAAACTAGAAGAAAAGAGATGCGTGGACATATCTCGTACTACTTACCGGGATCGGAGTAAACGTCAGCTTCTCACTCCAGGAACCCACCACCACATCCTTGAACCGGATCCAAACCCTGCCCGGCAAAGAAAACGAATTAATGAGTTATTCATTACCTGATATCTCATGAAATCAACGAAAGAGACCGATATAGCGCGAAAATTACGTCTGGAGCATGTCCTGCATGCTGCGGAACTCTTCCAGGGGTCTCTTTAATGGGTCCATGACTTCAACTATTCCCTTATCAACTTGAATGTTTAGCAGAATCCAGTGGAACCTGCACACGTTTATATATACGTCAGTAACTCATCAATTACAGTTAACATCGAGTAAGCAAAAGTGAATGTGTACATCATAGTAAGACCCTCACCCGAAGTTGTAAGGAAATAGTATGTGGTCACAGAAATTTTGCTCCGCTAGAAACCTTAGAAGGTTTCCCTCCGTCTCGTCGGGTTTCGTCATTAAAGATTGAATATGTACTTTATCTGGGTCAATGAACCCAACACTATAGACCTTTCTTTTACATTCCCGGATCTTCATTCTGTAGAATAGAGTACAAAAGGATATAACGAGGATAATTAAAATGCAATGAACTGAACAACTGAAAAACTGAACAACTTATAAGTAGACAATGAATTCAACAACTTACAGACAGTAGCAACTCATGAGACATTTGTCGAGGGCGTCGAAATTGTATAACTGGAAGAGTTCTGAAAAGTCAACATGGACCTCGTCTTCTCGGAAGTAGTACTCATGTGGGACTTTCGCCACGATCATTATTCTGCCCTTCTTTGACTCTTCCATGTACCAGTCATGCAATTTCCGCATTTGTGTTGGCAGTTGTTGCCACTTCCCTCTGCTGACCATTTCCGCCTTTGGGACATATGTAGGGACTACAGGAGCCTTGGTATATTGTCGTCTTGGGTACCAAGCAATTCCGCAACAGTCACACCCATAGCGGCCGCCAATTTCGCAGCTTCTTTCATATCCTGCTGTTCCGCGTGCCGGGGAACGTCTGTGGATAACACCTTGAGGGGTGGGATCGACTGTTTGGCCTGTTCTCCGAGCTGGGGAACGTCCCTTCTTTTCGCACTTGCACCTTTACTTGGTTTGCTCCCGCTTGCACTATCACCTGATGTGCCCTTCCGCACTTCCTTCCGAAGTGTGCGTAGATAGTCATCTGGCTTATGGTGCAAGTCATATTGCGATCCTGTGTTCAGAAAATCACGTGCATACGCTTTTTCCTTCTCGGTGTATACCGGGGCGGCCTTGGGTTTCCTCTTTGCAAAATGCGCATCTTTTTCTGTCTTTGCGATCGCTTCGATTTCCTCGGCGGTACGGTCATAAGTTTTGATAGGAAGATTCTTATGAGGTACTCTTGGGAGGGGCGACCTTTGTCGTTTTGGGCTGCTGCGTCAGTTAGTATTCATCGACGGATCACGCCTCCGCTTATTGTCCTTAGCGGGCAAAGGCGGTGGCGAAGACGGCGGACCCAAGTGCGGCGGCGGAGATCGAGATGGACTCGCGCTGTGGTGGTCGTAGTCATGGGGTGGGCTACTTCTTGGAGGTGTAGGTGACCTGCGACGACTCGGAGGCGGTGTTGTCCTTGGCGCCGAGCCTGGAAGCCTGATGTTGTTCTTGTCCCATAGAATGACATCACCCACTACTTCTCCGAGTGTCCTCTCATCGTGCGGTCCAGGGATGTCAAGCAACATATCAATAAAGTCCGGTAGTACTTCATCCACCACGACTTTAGCATAGCCAGCCGGAATCTCACGGCCATCCCAGCGTGCGTCAGGTGGACAAGGTAGAACAGATCCGACCGCCACCTTCATGGATATGTTCTTCAATTTCTGATGGAGCTCACAAGATATTGAATCCTTGATTCCATCCACGGGGTAGCCAGGACCGCCTTCTATCATTCGCCGTGCATCGTCAGCCGGGGCCTCCGAGTCACCCACGCTGCTTTTACGCTGAGACGGGCCGGCGGTAATATCGAGTGCAGGATCTTGCTGGCGCAGTACTCCTCTAAGTTCGTCAATCTGCTGCTGCTGGTTGTCAATTCTGGCAAACAACTGGCTGAACTTGTCTCCCACCTCCTCCTCCTGTCGCCGCTTTGCTCTCGATCGGCTTCTGTAAGTTTCCATGTCTTTGGCAAACCCCATCCACCACGGACAACTAGGGCCAAAGCCTCGTGTTCGTCCTCCTTTTTCATCATTCCCGAGGACCAATGTCAGCATGTCTTTCTCTCTATCGGGACGGAACTTTAGCTTCCAATCTTTAATTTCTTTCACCACTCTAAGCCAATTGTCCCTGGGTATCCTAATCCCGTCACTGCAAATAAGGTCCCCAGTTGTTTCGTCGTATGTACTCCCATGCGCAAGGAACCAATTTCTTGCCCTCGTTTCCCATTCTTCGCGCAATGGTTCTGGTTGGATCCCTTTAGCAAGCAGCTCTTGCTCTTTTTTATCGCACTTTGGCATGGCAGTCTTGTAGCCCCCTAGCCCCAATTTATGGTGATACATTTTCATGTCAGCATTTTTCTTGTTCTTTTTTGACAACTCCTTGGCATCTTCTGACTCCTTGTACTCCTTAAATGTGTTCCAGTGATCCGCTTGCTTCGCTAGATAGCATTCGAATACTGGAGCAGTCTTTTTCTTCCGATAGTCTTGCCATAATCTTTTCTTCCACACCCGGAATAGTTCGGCCATCTTCGAGAGAGTCCACCGCTTGACTTTCGCCCTCAATTTTGCAGTGTCGGCAGGATCCTCCAATTCTGGCAGGGTGAAATGTGCCATGAGGTCATTCCAAAGACCCTCTTTGTACCTTTCGGCGACATACTCACTATCGTTCGCCCCTTTGCGCTGATTCCAGTCTCGAACGCTGATCGGGATGTGATCCCTAACCAGAACTCCGCATTGTTTTTTGAATACATCGGCAGCCTTCGTGGGTTCCTTCGGTTCGCCCGTAGGGGATATGACCTCAAATGTATAATGCGTAGATGGGGCCAACTTTTTGGTCGGGCCTCGTTTGGAACATTTGGTAGATGTGGAGGCCTAAGAGAAGAAACATCCGTCAATTATATACATACAATTCAAGTAGTGCATCTACTGATCGCCGAACTTCATATATACCTCGCCGGACTTCGTTATGGATCCACCGGTTTCTCCATCATCGGACCTATCGCCTTCTCCATCATCGGAGCCGTCGGCTTCATCCTCACGTCGGTCGACCTCCATTCCATCCCCGGAGGGGTTCAGATACGACGACGGAGATTCGGCTGGATCAGGATCTGGGGCGTCGTGGATTATATCCTCGAGCATTTCTTCCTGTCTTAGGTCTCTGCGGATTGGACTAGGTGGATCCATAGTTTCTGCAAAATGCACACAATATTATTTCAAAATGCATCAAATAAAATGAGTATCAATTGTTATAAATAATTACTAAAGCAATCAATACAAGTCACAATATATCCACTTCAAATCAATTACTAAAAATTACTACTAATCAATTACTTCATATTTAAATATGCAAATAGATCATCTGTTTTGCAAAACAGTACTACAAAAAATTTAGAACTAAAATTCACATCTAATTTGCATCTAATTTTTTCTAGCATCTAATTTGCATCAAATAAAATGAGTATCAATTGTTATAAATAATTACTAACACATCTAATTTGCATTTAATTTTTTTTCACTAACAATTGACATAGACAATTACAAGCACACAAATTCAATTAGGACAAGCAAATGACATAGCTTTAATTAGGACAAGCAAATGACATAGCAAATATTTTCAAATTTGATTTTTGTCAACATTTGTTTTCATTTTCAATTTTCATTTTTTGCAATCACACAATTATTAGAAGCACACAATCACACAATTTTTTGCAAGCACACAATTACAAGCTTTTTTGCAAGCACAACTAAATTAAACATCACAATTTTTTGCAAGCACTCAAATTTGCCAACATTTTGCATATGGCAGAGAGCAAAAGGCTCTCACCGAGGTGGCCGGGGGAGCTTCTGGCCCGGCGGCGGGGCTCGGTTGGAACAGCGGCGCGCGGTGTCGAGGGCGGAGGGCTCGGGTGGAACAGCGGCGCGCGGCGTCGAGGGCGGAGGTCTCGGGTGGCGCGGCGGCGTGCGGCGTCGAGGCGTCGAGGGTGACGGGCTCGGGCGGCGCGACGGCGCGGCGTCAGGGGCGGGCGATCGATGCGGTAGGGGAGGGGTAGCACCTCGGGGCGGCGGCTCCTCCGTGGCGGAGCGGCAGATCGTCGGCGGCGGAGGCAGCAGCGTCAGGGACGGCCTCGCCGGCGACCGAAAAAATTTGGCGGCCTGGCGGCGTCTCCTCTGCTCCGCGGCGCGGCGTCAGGGGCTGGCGAGCGACGCGGCAGGGGTGGGGCAGCACCTCGGGGCGGCGGCTCCTCCGCGGCGGAGCGGCAGATCCACGGCGGCAGAGGCAGCGGCGTCGGGGACGGCCTCGCCGGCGACGGAAAAATTTGGCAGCCTGGCGGCGTCTCCTCTGCTCCTCGCGCTTGGTCTCCGATGAAAAAATGGCTAAGGACCAGCCGTGCCACTTAAGTAGTGGAGGGACTGATACGTCTCCAACGTATCCATAATTTCTGATGTTCCATGCCTATATTATACCAATTGCTACATGTTTTATATACACTTCATATCACTTTTATGCATTTTCTGGGACTAACCTACTAATAAGATGCCGAAGTGCCAGTTCCCTGTTTTCTGCTGTTTTTGATTCCAGAAAAGTACTTCTGCGAATATTCTCGGAATTGCACGAAACAAAAGGCCAAGTCCCTATTTTTCCAACACGTACACGGAGCCAGAAGGGCAAGCCAGGGGGAGGCCCACGGCCTCCAAACCACATGCTCGCGCGTCTGGGCCCACAGGCGCGCCGGGAGGTGAGGAGGAAGCCCAGGACCTCCACCGACGTTGCCCCTTCGCCTATTTATTCCCCCCGAGGCGTAAACCCTAAAGAATCCTGCCAATTTCCACGAAGAGTTCCGCAGCGCCGCCGCCATCGACGACAAGTTTCGGGGGACAGAATCTCTGTTCCGGCACGCCGCCGGGATAGGGAATTGCCCCCGGAGTCATCTCCATCAACTCCATCGCCATCTTCATCGCCGCTGCTGACTCCCATGATGAGGAGGGAGTAGTTCTCCCCCGAGGCTGAGGGCTCTACCGGTAGCTATGTGGTTCATCTCTCTCCCATGGTGTGATCTTTATGTGATGTGTATTGCTAGTATCGCTGAATACATTAATAATGTTTATGCTACTCAAGTGATTTTGTCTAGTTTCTGGAGTCATTGTGACAACACGGTATCAAGGTGACAGTGTGGGTACTTGTGTGACTCTATGAATAATTTAGACATTTATCATGGCTTATTCTTGGGAATTGTGGTGTTTGTTTACTCAGACTTTGAGGTGTGCTTGCAGCCCTACGCATAGTACTCTTGCTTCATCAAGAAGGAGAATAATCCCGAGTAGTATTTACTTGTGTTCAGTTGTGCTAATCTAGTTGAATATGTAGATGTTACTCTTTATCTATTATGCACTCTATAGGTTACTTTAATATGAACTCCGGTACTCTCCACGGTGTAAAGGTGACAGTGTGTGCACCGTGTGTGATTCCTTTATGACGTTGTGGCGCTTGTTTACTCCGGCTTGAGGTGTGCTTTTGTAGCCCTACACAATGAATGGTGTTTGTTATCCAACAAGAGAGTGTTTAAGAGTAGCTTTTATTTATTCAGTTATGAGATCATTGTTGAGAGTGTCCACTAGTGAAAGTATGATCCCTAGGCCTTGTTTCTAAGCATTGAAACACCGTTTACAACAAGTTCTGCTACATGTTTGCTTGCTGCCATCTTTATTTCAGATTGCAGTTACTACTTATAATCATCCATATTACTTGTATTTCACTATCTCTTCGCCGAACTAGTGCACCTATACATCTGACAAGTGTATTGGGTGTGTTGGGGACACAAGAGACTTCTTGTATCTTAATTGCAGGGTTGCTTGAGAGGGATATCTTTGACCTCTACCTCCCTGAGTTCGATAAACCTTGGGTGATTCACTTAAGGGAAACTTGCTGCTGTTCTACAAACCTCTGCTCTTGGAGGCCCAACACTGTCTACAAGAATAGAAGCACACGTAGACATCAAGCTATTTTCTGGCGCCGTTGCCGGGGAGGTAAGGTAAAAGGTATTCACATCCTCTGGCTACTAAGCTATTTTCTAGTATGTTGCTAGTGTGTGAGTGCTCGAAGTTTCCTTTAGATTCTGCAATTATTTCTTTTTGTTTCTTGTTTTTATTTTCACTAGTTAGGCTTAATGGAAAACAACAAAAAAATTAGAGATCTTTATGAACTTTATATTGAATTAGGACATGATGCTTTTGAAGAGAAAATTAAAAAACCTATGGAGGCTTGTTTGCATGATGGTAGCAATGGTATTACTATAAATTCTTTGAACACCATTATTGCTAATGCTATGGAAAAGTCTAAGCTTGGGGAAGCTAGTTGTGATGAATATGATATTTTTAGTCCCCCAAGCTTTAAGGAGGAAATTTGCTTTGATGATACTTTGCCTCCAATATATGATGATTATAATCATTGTGATATTTTCAGTCCACCTACTATTGAGGATATAGTTTATGTTGATTATGATATGCCTCCTATATATGATGTTTACAATGATGAATATGATATTCTCAGTCCATCTACTATTGAGGATAAAATTCATTATGATTATTCTATGCCTCCAATTTTGATGATTACAATGATGGATGTGATACTTTTACTCCACTATTACTAATGAAATGTTCATGCTTATGTGGAGAGTAATGATACTTTTATGCATGTGGATCATGATAAGAATGCTTTATGTGATAGCTATATTGTTGAGTTTATTCATGATGCGCTGAAAATTATTTTGAGAGAGGAAAGTATGGTTATAGAAATTTCATGTTACTAAACACCTCTCTTTATGATGAAGTTTTGAGCTTTCTCTTGATTTGCTTTTATTTGCTGGGTACTTTAAGACCTACTGGTTTATGAGAGAGGGAGACACGATTCATATATCACAATAATATTAAGTCTCCTCTCTTTTGTTGAAATTTTTGAAGTTGCACTTGTTTTGCTTTCTATGCTAGTCACTTTGCTTCATGATTTGTTTTCTTACAAGATTCCTTTGCATAGGAAGTGGGTTAGACTTAAATGTGTTTGGTATTTGCTTTTTGATGCTCTCTTATATTCAACTCTTATACATGTGAGAGCATTATCAAAATATCATGCCTAGCTAAAAGGCTTTAAAGAAAAGCGCTTATGGGAGACAACCCATTGTTTTTATTTTCTGTTATTTTTGCTTTTCTTTTTGTTTTGAGTCAAGGTGCTTGTTACTTCTGTAGCAACTCCTTTGTATCTTTATTTTATTGCATTGTTGTGCCAAGTAAAGTCTTTTATTGAAAGTTGATGCAAGATTTGGATTTCTGCGCAGACAGATTTTTAGCTGTCACGATTTGAGCTTTTCTCCTGCAGAAAATTCGAAAAATTCTGTAAAAAATCACGCATCTTCCTCAGATATGTACGCAACTTTCATTAATTGGCCAGTTCCATCTGAGCAACTTAAGTGCCTCGAAAAAATTCGTCTTCACGACTGTTCTGTTTTTGACAGATTCTGCCTTTTGTTTTGCATTCGCTCTTTTACGATGTTTTGTGGATTTCTTTGCTCCACAAAGCATTGGTGGCTGTAGCTAATGTCCAGAAGCTTTGGGAATGATTGTATCATACAGAATATGAGAATTTTTGATTATGCACTAACCCTCTAATGAGAACTATTTCGAGTTTGGTGTGAAGGAAGTTTTCAAGGATCAAGAGAGAAGGTGATATTATGTGATCAAGAAGAGTGAAAAGCCTAAGCTTGGGGATGCCCCCGTGGTTCATCCCTGCATATTCAAGAAGACTCAAGCGTCTAAGCTTGGGGATGCCCAAGGCATCCCCTTCTTCATCAACAACTTATCAGGTCATCTCTAGTGAAACTATATTTTAATTCTTTCACATCTTATGCGCTTTACTTGGAGCGTCTGTGTGCTTTTATTTTTGTTTTGTTTGAATAAATTCGGATCCTAGCAATCCTTGTGTGGGAGAGAGACACGCTCCGCTTTTTCATGTGAATACTCATGTTCTTCACTTATATTTGTTGAGTATTCTTAACTAGCTACTGCAGTGCTTTTAGCTCCTGTTTTTCATGCATCTCTTCGAGCTGTTAGCACTTGTTTTAAATACTCTCTTGCTGCATTATATTATCATTTGGAGAGTTTATGTTTAAATAAATTGATTGGTGTTTGTTTGGAAGAAAGAAAATGCTACATGTGGTAGTTGGTATTGGAAAAGATATGCTCTTGCTACTAGTACATGTACTAGTTGATGGCTGTTTTGTCTTGTTTCGTTTGACACTTTGCAATTGTTTTGAGCTCTCAAGTAGATCATGTTTAAGCTCTTGCATCATGTAGTTAAAGCCTAGTAGTGGAGAACTACCGTAGAGCTTGTTGAGACTTGGGTTGCATATTTGTTCTCTCTAAGGTCTAGATATTTTCTGGTAAAATGTTTGAGCAACAAGGAAGACAGTGTAGAGTCTTATAATACTTGCAATATGTTTTTATGTGATTCTTGCTGTACCGGTTTATACTTGTGTTTGCTTCAAACAACCTTGCTAGCCTAAACTCTGTACTGAGAGGGAATGCTTCTCGTGCATCCAAACCTTGAGCCAAAACCCATGCCATTTGTGTCCACCATACCTACCTACTATGTGGTATTTCCTGCCATTCCAAGTAAATACTTCATGTGCTACCTTTAAACTATTCAAAACTTTATTACTCCTTATTTGTGTCAATGTTTTATAGCTCATGAGGAAGTATGTGGTGTTTTATCTTTCAATCTTGTCATTTACTTCTGACAGACTTTCACCAATGGACTAGTGGCATATACATCCGCTTATCCAATAATTTGCAAAAAGAGCTGGCAACGGGGTGCCCAGCCCCAATTAATTACAACTTTCATTAATAATTCTCTTCACATGTTTTGCCCTGATTTATCAGTAAGCAACTTAATTTGCAAATAGACACTCCTCCATGGTATGTGAATGTTGGAAGGCACCCGAGGATTCGGTTAGCCATGGCTTGTGTAAGCAAAAGGTTGGGAGGAGTGTCATCTATAAAGAAACTAAAATACATGTGTAAACAAAAGAGAAGAGGGATGATCTACCTTGCTGGTAGAGATAACGTCCTTCATGGGAGCCGCTCTTGAAAGTCTGGTTGACAAGGGGGTTAGAGTGCCCACTACCATTCGTTGACAACAACAAACACCTCTCAAAACTTATTTTGTGCTCTCTATATGCTTTCGAAAACTTAAAAAGCTCTAGCACATGATTTAATCCCTGCTTCCCTCTGCGAAGGGCCTATCTTTTACTTTATGTTGAGTCAGTTTACCTACTCCTTTCTATCTTAGAAGCAAACACTAGTGTCAACTTTGTGTGCATTGATTCTTACATGTTTACTTATTGCACTTGTTATATTGCTTTATGTTGACAACTATCCATGAGATATACATGTTACAAGTTGAAAGCAATTGCTGAAACTTAATCATCCTTTGTGTTGCTTCAATGCCTTTTACTTTGAATCTATTGCTTTATGAGTTACCTCTTATGCAAAACTTTTTGATGCTTGTCTTGAAAGTACTATTCATGAAAAGTTTTTGCTTATATGATTCATTGTTTACTCTTTATCTACTGTTAGCAAACTATAGACCATTGTTTTGAGTCACTTCATTCATGACATGAGCCTAGCAATATTATGATCAAGATTGTGTGAAAGCATGTCTCCTCAGAAATTATTTGTTGTTATCGTTTTACCTACTCGAGGACGAGTAGAACTAAGCTTGGGGATGCTTGATACGTCTCCAACGTATCCATAATTTCTGATGTTCCATGCTTATATTATACCAATTGCTACATGTTTTATATACACTTCATATCACTTTTATGCATTTTCTGGGACTAACCTATTAACAAGATGCCGAAGTGCCAGTTCCCTGTTTTCTGCTGTTTTTTTTCCAGAAAAGTACTTCTGCGAATATTCTCGGAATTGCACGAAACAAAAGGCCAAGTCCCTATTTTTCCAACACGTACACGGAGCCAGAAGGGCAAGCCAGGGGGAGGCCCACGGCCTCCAAACCACATGCTCGGCGGCTGGGCCCACATGCGCGCTGGGAGGTGAGGAGGAGCCCAGGACCTCCACCGACGTTGCCCCTTCGCCTATTTATTCCCCCGAGGCGTAAACCCTAAAGAATCCTGCCAATTTCCACTAAGAGTTCCGCAGCGCCGCCGCCATCGACGACAAGTTTCGGGGGACAGAATCTCTGTTCCGGCACGCCGCCGGGACGGGGAATTGCCCCCGGAGTCATCTCCATCAACTCCATCGCCATCTTCATCGCCGCTGCTGACTCCCATGATGAGGAGGGAGTAGTTCTCCCCCGAGGCTGAGGGCTCTACCGGTAGCTATGTGGTTCATCTCTCTCCCATGGTGTGATCTTTATGTGATCATGTATTGCTAGTATCGCTGAATACATTAATAATGTTTATGCTACTCAAGTGATTTTGTCTAGTTTCTGGAGTCATTGTGACAACACGGTATCAAGGTGACAGTGTGGGTACTTGTGTGACTCTATGAATAATTTAGACATTTATCATGGCTTATTCTTGGGAATTGTGGTGTTTGTTTACTCAGACTTTGAGGTGTGCTCTTGCAGCCCTACGCATAGTACTCTTGCTTCATCAAGAAGGAGAATAATCCCGAGTAGTATTTACTTGTGTTCAGTTGTGCTAATCTAGTTGAATATGTAGATGTTACTCTTTATCTATTATGCACTCTATAGGTTACTTTAATATGAACTCCGGTACTCTCCACGGTGTAAAGGTGACAGTGTGTGCACGTGTGTGATTCTTTATGACGTTGTGGAGCTTGTTTACTCCGGCTTGAGGTGTGCTTTTGTAGCCCTACACAATGAATGGTGTTTGTTATCCAACAAGAGAGTGTTTAAGAGTAGCTTTTATTTATTCAGTTATGAGATCATTGTTGAGAGTGTCCACTAGTGAAAGTATGATCCCTAGGCCTTGTTTCTAAGCATTGAAACACCGTTTACAACAAGTTCTGCTACATGTTTGCTTGCTGCCATCTTTATTTCAGATTGCAGTTACTACTTATAATCATCCATATTACTTGTATTTCACTATCTCTTCGCCGAACTAGTGCACCTATACATCTGACAAGTGTATTGGGTGTGTTGGGGACACAAGAGACTTCTTGTATCTTAATTGCAGGGTTGCTTGAGAGGGATATCTTTGACCTCTACCTCCTGAGTTCGATAAACCTTGGGTGATTCACTTAAGGGAAACTTGCTGCTGTTCTACAAACCTCTGCTCTTGGAGGCCCAACACTGTCTACAAGAATAGAAGCACACGTAGACATCAGGGACCTTTAGTCGCGGCCCGTGTCTAGAACCGCGACTAAAGGGGGGTCTTTAGTCCCGGTGTGTGCCACGGGCCGCGACTAAAGGGGTTGGAGGGCTTTTCGCGTTCCCGCGCGCTAGCCACACCTTTAGTCGCGGCCCGTGGCACAAGCCGGGACTAAACTCCCAAAAAAAGGGCGCGCAACTGAATTCTGTTGAAAAAAAAGAATCAACAGAACCAGGACCTTTAGACATTTAAACATTTGAATTAAGCAGTTTTTGCATATTTTCGAATCTGACAAAACTTTCAATATGAAAAGAGTTTGAATTTGAATATGTAATTCAAAACCATTTTCTGTTTTGTAAAATAATTAATCTAAATATTCTAAATATCGTTTTTTTTACCGTTTTTTAAAAAAAGTCAAAGAAAGTGAAAAAATACTCAGAAAATGAAATCCTTTGGCATGGAGTACTTTCATGTGTACTAGTTGCTAGGAAAAATGATAAACTTGAGTTTTGACATGGTTTAGAAAAAACTTCTTCACAAACCGATTTTAGCCCTACTCTCCCGCCATTTTCCTCCCGCTCTTCTTCTCCCGCCATCTTCTCTCCCGCTCTTTTTCTCCCGGAGGAGCCTACATTCTTTCCCGCCCTTTTTTCCCGCCATCTTCTCTCCCGCCAAATTCTTTCCCGCCATTGTATTTCCCACCTGTTTCTGCCGCCAATTGTTCTGTGCTCGTTCTATAAAAACCCCGGGAGGAGATGTCGAGTTGGTAAGCATAGTCCACTCACTCGAACATGTCGAGTTTTCCTTCAGATGGTAGTTTCCCGGGAGGAATGTTGGCACTACTTTTGCAGTTTACGGTCGATTTCAAGGTAGACAATAAGAAGATCCCATTCGAAGATATTGTTAGTCATCCACCTTATCTCCGTGAGCTATCAGCGAAGCTAGTTAGGCATGGGTGGCCACGAAGGGATTCGAAGGAAATAGAAAAAGAACTTGTGAGGCTGTATGCTAGGTGGCAGAAGAAGAAACTAACATATAGGAGTGAAGCAGATATGTTGCATGCTTTTCGTGCACCGATTTTATGGGTCGAGGAGAGCGAGGATGAAGATGATATCTTCATGCCGACTGAAGCGAGCAAGAAAGCTGCAGCAGCGGCTGCGGCGTCGAAGGGCAAGGGTGCGGCATCGTCGAAGGGCAAGGGTGCGGCGTCGTCGAAGGGCAAGGATGCGGCGTCGTCGAAGGACAAGGGTGTTGCGTCGTTGAAAGGCAAGAGTGATGCGTGAGGCTGCGTCGATGGTAGATGAATTTTCTTTTTCTAATTTGCAGAGTACCATGTATCTTCAATTTATGTTGTGTTTTCGCTACTACCGATATTTTGTTGTCTGTGTAATTTATGTTGTCAATGTAATTTGCATGGTTTGTCTAATATCAATGCGAAAAGTAGTCACCCATCATCATCATTAATCGAAACAAGTAGTGGTTATATCACAGAACCGTCGATAGTTTTGGATAATTCGACCCCTTACAATGAACTACAAGAGAAGTAGTTAATGACAACAATCCTGGGTACATAGACAAACCATAGGTTAGTCATACTCCTGCCTAGGCCTATAATACTCGTCTGTTTAGTCGTCGTAGTCGCCGCCGTCGTCGTCGCTGTCGTCGTAGTCGTCGTCGCCGCCGTCGATGAGGTTGCAGATATGAGTGTTTTACCAACCGGGACTAAAGGGATTCCCACCAATAAGGAAGAAGCACACGGATCATGTGTTTCTTTCGAGCGCTTGTGAGCCGTTGGATTAGGGGTGTGTTTCTTTTGAGCGCTTGTGAGCTGTTGGATTTTTAGAACTAGTCCCGGTTGGTAACACCAACCGGGACTAAAGAATCACACAGATCGTGTGTTTCTTTCGAGCGCTTGTGAGCCGTTGGATCAGGGGTGTGTTTCTTTTGAGGGCTTGTGAGCTGTTGGATCAGGACTCCCACCACCACCACCACTCCCACCTCATCCACAGGTACACTTTCTAATCGCCTATAAATAGCGGCGTCCCTGCAGCGAACGGCACACAACGAGCGTCTACCTTCGCCACCGAATACAATGGCTGGATTTAGCCTACCTGCTGGCATGTTCCCTGGCATTATTGTGTTCGTCCTTGTTCACCGGCCAGCCATTGGAGCCACCTCCTGTAGGACGGTGAACAATGACAACACAACGACGCTGTTGGAAACACAAGCCCTCAGGTACGTTGAATCCAGCCACTGGATTAGGGTGACGCAATGATGAATTGCCGAGGAGGTGGGAGTGGTGGTGGTGGTGGAAGTGGTAGCCATGCCCCTCGGTCCGATCCAAGCAGCGGCAAGGCGCTCTGATGATCTGCGACATTCCCAACACTTTTTGGGACGGTCGTAGATCATCAGAGACGTCTTGCCGCTGTGGATCGAAGGTCGATTTGCTGCTCACGATCTGTTTTATATTTCTAGTTTTGGCTGAAATTCTGAATCTTACTAGTTACGGTCTGTTTTGTCATAAATATAGAAACACACGATCCGTGTGCTTCTTCCTTATTGGTGGGAATCCCTTTAGTCCCCGTTCGAGCCACCAACCGGGACTAAAGGGGCTTATTTGTTCCCACGCAATTTTACCAACCGGGACTAAAGGGATTCCCACTAATAAGGAAGAAGCACACGGATCGTGTGTTTCTTTCAAGCGCTTGTGAGCCGTTGGATCAGGAGTGTGTTTCTTTTGAGGGATTGTGAGCTGTTGGATCAGCAGTATCAAGACCACTTCGTGAGCCACATGACCCGGTTGGTGTTACCAACCGGGACTAAAGAAGCACACGT
This sequence comes from Poa pratensis, assembly GCA_947311845.1. Taxonomy (NCBI): domain Eukaryota; kingdom Viridiplantae; phylum Streptophyta; class Magnoliopsida; order Poales; family Poaceae; genus Poa; species Poa pratensis. Next base: position 3,855,290 of record CAMZMU010000027.1, read on the forward strand.
ACCCTATATATAGCCCCCCTCCTCAGACAGGTTATTCACTCACACAAAACATTCCAGCGTCACTCGGAGAGGCATCTTTGGGCAACCAGCGGCAAGACGTCTCTGATGACCTGCGACCGTTCCAAACGGTTGCAGATCATCAGAGATGTCTTGCCGGATGGTTGTAGATCATCAAATACGTCTTGCCGCTGTCTGGATCGAAGGCCGATTTGCCGTCTCACGACCACGCGATGATTTGCAGTATACAAAGCATTCGGATTCCCGTCATACAGCCCTACGGTGCATTTGATAGGCACCGTAGGGCTGTATGACGGGGAAACCGTGTGTTTTGCTCCACACCGCCCTCCGTCCCCTACCTAGGTGTTTGATCAAATTCCCCACACATTTTTTTCAGATCTCGGCGACGATGTCCGGCCTGTTGGATGCGAGGGGCGATGTCCGGGACTGGGCCACACTCGTTCCAGAGGGAGCCAGTCCCCGAGGAGGTGGTACGTCGCCGTATCAGGGAGGAGGACAAGCACGTCAATCGCTACGTGTTTATGTTGGATACGCCAGCGGTGTATAACAGTAGATGGCTTAGGACCCTGCAAAAGTTAGTGACATTATTCGTGATGTATTATGGTTAAATAAAAATGGACCCGAGATATATACTATGGTTTTCACCACATAAAGGTTTAATACATTACTACACATCACATAAAGGTTTAATACATTACATTTTACGTTTAACACATCTCCAACATCCCTATCTAGTGTTGTGGTTTTCTTCTGCGCCGTAGCCATGGAGAATCTTCATCATTTAACAGGATAGATGGGTCAGTTTTCACTGTGAAGGGCGGAATTTCATGAAACTTATTATAATCTTCTGACATGTCTGTCTTGTCCTCGACTCCCACGATGTTTCTTTTCCCTGAAAGAACTATGTGGCGCTTTGGCTCATCGGACGATGTATTCCTTTGCTGATTTCTTTTTCTCGGTTTGGTAGACATGTTCTTCACATAGAAAAATTGAGCCACATCGTTGGCTACGACGAATGGTTCGTCCATGTACGCAAGATTCTTGAGATCCACTTAAGTAATAATAATTATTAATTCATTTTCAATTTCAATTCATTTTCAATTCGGTGTCATATTTAATTCAGTTTCAATTCACTTTCAATTTCAATTCGGTGTCATATCATATTTTCCATCATGTATATATTGGACTATTACTTAATTCATAACTAGTGGTTCATCCTTAAAATTCATGCATCATGAGCATCCATATTTAGGAGGCACACCCTTCCTAAATTCCAAATTCAATAAAATGCTTGAATGGCAACACATAAATTCATTCCCGGCAAAATTTTTCAATAAAATGCTTGAATGGATATTGTAACTTCATTTGCAATGTTGAATAAAAAGAAAATTCAAATTGGCTCCATCCAAGTTGAATAAAAATGAAATTCAAATTCATTTCCGGCAGAAATTAAAATTCACATGTTTATGCACATACTACTAGAGACACAGACACCCATCTACTCGTCCTCCGAAGAATACTTGCGGTACAACTCGAATGAAACGTATGCATCTATTCCTGCATAATCAAGGTTGATCCTGTCAAGTTTGTTCTTCTCCCAGAACTTGTGCTGCCTACTGGGGAATTTTTTCTTCATACCAGCGTACTCCGGGTCGATCAAGACGGCTGCCATATCAGCCATCCCAGTCTTGTCGGGATACTGAAACTGGATCAAGTCCTGGAGATCAATGTGGCAGTCAGCTGGTATCTCAATACCCCAGGTGCTCATCATCTTGATCTTGTCATTCGTTATATCAACGCTAGCAAAACGTATGCCGCTGTTGACAAGGAAATCCATGAGTTCTGGACAGTGCTTGACACTACTGCAACAACAAAAATGGAACAAATGAAACAAATGTTAAACATCGCTGCAATATTTTTGCTACCCTATATGAATCAAAAGAAGCTCTCTCCTATATGAAAAAAAAGACTCAAATGGCCACACGTATGTTGCTATCCTATACAATTTTGCTATCCTATATGAATCAAAAGAAGCTATCTTTCCAATAGGATTCATATGGCCACACGTTGCTATCCTATAAAATTTTGCTATCCTATGAATCAAAAGAAGTTCTCTTTCCAATACGATTCAAATGGCCACACGTTGCTATATATCCTATGCAATTTTCCTATCCTATAAGAAGTTCGTGTTACCTTGACCATTGGAAGACCATGACACGGTTCTTGTGAGCAAGTTGGATGACGGCAACATCTCGTCCATCGGCCGTGTACTCGAGATCAAGGCCAAGGAACTTGTGTTCATCCTCGTCATACCATCGCTTCAAATCGGCAAGAAGACCCGGGACCTTAGCACAGTCGTTCGTGTAGGCAACATCGAGACGGGTCTTGCATGGTGTTGTCACATCAGTAAACTGAATACCAATTCGATTCATGGTGGAGGATTGGGGAAGAAGAGAGGAGAGCAAGAGGAAGAAGCCCGTACCACTGTAGCAAAATGGCTCTCTGTTCCCCTCCCAATCGATTAGAACAACTTCCAAAGTGCGCGGGAGGCAAACGGTTCGGCCATTTTGTCCCGGGCCGTATTACGACCCGGGACTAAAAGGTCTCGCGCCAGGCGGACAGTTGCCAGGCGAACGGTTCGGCCTTTTTGTCCCGGTCCGTATTACGGCCCGGTACTAGTTCCCTCCTCTAGTCCGGGTTCGAACCACGCCCGGGACTAGAGCCCAACACCCCTCTCCACCAAAGCTCCTGTTTCCACTAGTGCCTATAGGTGCTTCTGACTTTGGATATTTTGCTTCCGACTACATAATTTTGCATGATAATATAACTCAAAAAGTAAAATTAAACCACCTCTTTAGCTGCTTTTGTGTCTTATAAGATAGAAAAAAATAACCAAACACACCGCAACTTTCACCTTATCCTTCCCAATTACGTTTGTCTCCAACATTTGTATTACTATGTTCCAGTTTCTACCAAATAATCCAAATAAAATTAACGACACTCGTACATCATATACATACCATATCACAAAATTCAGAGTTTAAATTCAATAAGTACCTCAAGAAACAAAAAAACACACACAAAAATCTATTGTGGATAGTAATAGTCTATGAATCCTTATGTATGATTTAATATTAGATATGTTTGAATAATATTTTCTATTATTCTGATACTTTATTTGAATTTTTCTTAACATCCTACTAGAGATTCAACCAAGCACATCCGTGCCAACACCTTCTACACTCTAGAATTTTCTATTTTTGACACCTTAAGACATGAAGAATCATGTACATTGTAATTTACTATTTACTTACATCTAAGAGAAGCAACCTTATACTCTAACTAGCGACATATTTATTAGAAGGTAACTTTGACCTCTTCACAAAGACGATTGATGATACAAAAAACTAGCAACAAAAAGTAAATATAGATTAAGATTCATATGATAATTACATATTGATGTGCTCAAGCATCCATTTTGTGTTTTTATTAATAATTAATCTTCGGGGATCAATTTAATAAAAGGTTTTCTTATGAAGAAATGTATTTGTGGAAAAACTGATGACATGTATTACAAAATAGTTAGTTTTTACAACAAAAAAAATCTGATTTACTAGGCTTGTGTTTAATACCACAAACATTAGTTTGTATAAAATAGTATTGTATATTAACATTTAATATAAGTGTTGTGTGGTTAATTTACTAAGTGCGATAGAAAACTATACTAGTTAAACTGATACACTGCGCTCAAGGGTTGAATGATGTCGTAGCAGCGGTCGTCAGACTAAATAGTTGACCCTCTATGGTTGGTAGGCTCGTCGAGAAAAATAACCAAAAATATGTTATTTTCTAGTTTTTTAAGTGTGGTTCCTATTTATCGACTCTCGACTCTTTCATATTATTCTCGACTTTGTATAAATTAAATCATTTCTTTAAGTTTTCAATCTAGATATGTCTACCATTTTTGTAGGAATTAAATTGCTTTTGATGTTGTAATCTAGATTTGCTTATTGATTAGATAGTTTGTGTCTCTCCTCCATTACTTCATATATTTGATTTATTATCCATTTTGTAGTCTATAATAATTAACTTGCTTGCATTATTACTTAAATGGTTTTATAAAGTTGATGTGTGTATTTGCGTATTAGCATACATCATCATCTTGCTCTGTTTTTTTACATTACACCTTTGAAATAGTATTCATTGATACATAATTTATTATTTTTCCCATTTGTCCGATTTTATCCCCATCCATATTTCTACACTAATTAAATTATGACTAGATAGTAGAAGTAATTTATTGTAACGAGTTGATATTCCGGAAAAAAACATACCTTCTATTTATCACTCATTATTGTCAAAGGTGCAACGTTGGTTATGTTAATATGATTCTTAATTATTGTCAGAAACCACTCCATGAACTTACGCACTCCATCTTAACTAAACCCATGATCCACACAAAATTCTAGTGTGGTCAATTTCAAATGAGAACAAAGCACCATCATCTCCTGCATTGCACAAATATGCAGGATTATTAGGGAAATCCATGTCGGGTAGTAGGACTAGATGCTCCTATTATGAAAAAACATATTTTGTAGTGCCCAAAAATTTCGAAAATAAATTCGGGTGTACATACAAACATTTTGCACACAAATTTTTGTCAAACAAGACATTTATGTGCCATGTGTAAAAAAGATAAAAAATTGTCCAGTAAAAAGTTATTTTTGAGTACCGAATTTGTCCAGTAAAAATTGTTAGGAGGTACACCCGAAATTTTATTTCAGAATTTTTGACATTTTAAATATTTTTTAAATTATTCTTTTCATAATGAGACTAGATGCTCCTATGATCCAAAACGCCGTGTCCGGATTATTAACACAACTGCATTGCACGATTTAAAAACGTACAAATGCAAAAAAAAAAAAACTTCATGGCACTGGCAGCGAGTATGTGGCTATGTGTACTTGACCTAGAAGACGGCGGCGCAGACGTACCGGCCGGACGGCAGGTTGGTGAGAAATTGTAGAACCCTAGTAATTTGTTATTGTATTACGGTGACCCTCATGGGGTATATAAAGAGGTACAAGGAGGGAGATAGACTTGGAGTACAAGTAGGTATATGAGTCCTAATCTAATCCTAACTCGTACACGTACGTGTGTATTCTAACATTCCCCTCAGTCGTAACGGGAGTGAAACGGACGATTGCGACTAGCTTTGAAGGCTTGCGATTTCTTCGTCTCCTCCTCTCCGCCATCATCAACTGCGTCTCTGATGGTCTTCCCTCTCTTCCCTCCCGCAGTCACAGCGGGAGTGGCATGGACGCAAATGACGGCGCGGACGTTGTTGACTGGAGTTGTTGCCGATATGTTGTTGTAGACGTTGCCCTTGATGTCGATGTCTAGATAGCCGTTCTTGATGTAGCCATGGTCGATGTAGTCGAAGTCGTGGTTGTTGTAGCCGATAGCGCCAGAGGCGCAAAGAAAAAAAATTGCGCGGTCTTGGTCGTAGTGTCTTAGGTTTTGTGCGGCGGCGGCAGGATCTGCAGCGGCGGCGGGTTTTGGGTCATTGTGCGGTGGCGGCGGCGGCGGGTTTTTGTGTCATTGTGCGGTGGCGGCGGCAGGGATCTGCGGCGGCAGCGGAGGGTTTTGTGTCATTGTGCAGCGGCGGCAGCAGGGATCTGCGGCGGCGGCGGCGGGTTTTGTCATTGTGCGGTGGCGGCAAGGATTTGCGGCGGCGTCGTGTTTTTGAGCGGCGTCGGCAAAAGACCACGTGGATTTAGACCTTGGCGATGATTGTGTTGGCGATGTAGAACTCGACGAAAATCTTGATGTAGTCGTACAATTCGTCGATGTGCTCGGGGGGGTGTAGTTCGGCTTGATGCAGTGTAGACGGGTCGGCTGGATGTAGACGGCGTGTTGGCGCACAAGATTTGGCTGGACCTGCTTGCATGGAAGCAACCATCAAGCTCCATGGACGTGAACGCACCTGACGCGATGCAGAATTTCTGGCCCGTCGCTGCCTCCTGTGCGCGTGATCTTCGATGGCTGGTGCAGCTGGTGCAGATGTAGCACGCCCGAGGCCCGACAGCGCATGGCGGCCTGCTCGCATGTCCGACGCCTCGCGGCAAGCAGATTGGATTGCATCTCCGCGGGAGTTCGTCCTCGTGCGATGAACCCGCTTCTTGCACAGAATTTTGCCGAGAAATTGAGATTTATTTTGTGGCTACGGATCTAATCTATGAACTGAAATTCGAAATTGATCTAAGATCTAATCTAAGAACCGATCCAATCTTTGATCGAAACCGGGTGCCGCGTCCCCGAGGAGAAGAGATTAATCTCACCGGGGGCGGCGCGTTGCGGAAGTGGTGGAGGAATCTAGGATCGGCGTCGTGAGACTAACCGCTCTGATAACATGAGAAATTATAGAACCCTAATAATTTGTTATTGTATTACGGTGACCCTCATGGGATATATAAAGAGGTACAAGGAGGGTCTAATCCTAACTCGTACACGTACGTGTGTATTCTAACAGTCGGCAGCCACTCTGACGCGGAGCCGGCCAACCCGCCATGGTCCGTCCAGATCAGGGGTGATTTTACCAGGTAGGCTTCGTATGGCTCGAGCCTACCCTCCAATTTTGCGAAAATATTAGTAAATATACATACTCTGGTCGTTTAGCTATGGATTGGAGCTTTCTCTGGCTGTCAGTTCGTGCGTTGTCGACTGAAACCCTGCGGAAAAGAAGAAGGAAAGCAGCGAAACTTTTTTCCCTAACTAGCTGGGCTTTTACGTTCCATTTGGCCCATTAGTGCTACTGTCCAAGATGGGTACGTAGGGAGAGAATTCCACAAGGACCAGTTACCTACGCTGCTATAAACTTCCTCGATCTCGCTCAGCACGCACGGCGCCGCGGCGGAAGTTGCGATCTGTAGATCAATTCGATCTGAAAACAGGCACACGTGAGGATCGGCCGGGGTCTGGAAGGGAGACTGTCTTGGGTTGATCTCTTCATTGATTAATTGCTCTGTTCATAGATTAATTTATCTCGGTGATGGTTGTAGGTTTGCAGATGAGAAACGACCATTTGCATCGCGTGACAAAAATCCACCTGATTTGCGTCGCTTTTATACACCTAAGTCCAATACTTCTTCTGATGCCAGCAAGATTGTCCCACCAGATAAGAGCACTCAAATTCCTCCGAGCGATGGGAACACTCCAAATTCTCCAAGACATCAGAGCACTCCAATTCCATCAACGCAGGAGAGCCCAAATCTGGAAACCAATGTGAGCAAAAATCCCACCATAGAAGACAACATACATCAACCAAAGAGATTTCCACTAGAATTTGATCCTAGTGATATTATTGTTGATCCCGCTCTTCAGATACCCATAGAAGATTATGCTACTGAACTTAGAAGTGACGTGAGGCGGGCATATTTATTGAATGGTCCAACTCATGCAACTGGATATGTATTTCCACAAAAGTTAGATGGTAAAATTATCATGCATTTATATAAGAACCTGAGGTGTACAAGACCATTTTTTAAGTAATTTTTTTGAGTGATGTTTTATCCGAGCCTACCCTATAAATTAGTTCTAGAATCGCCACTGAGTCCAGATGTGTGCCGACCACCGCCCGAAGAGGTCCAGCATCTCTCCCGCTCAGGCCACGCTCCGGCCGACGACCAGGGAACTCCCACTGTGGCCGCGCTCCGGCTGCCACCGTGTGACAGGGAGTTCTCGCCGCTCCGGTCGCCACGTATTTGCGCGCCACGTTCGCGCTTGAGGTTGGCACGCGCTACATGGAGGAGTTTGACGACGCCGATGAATTCACGGAGATGCCGCAGCTGGAAGGACGCAGGGTGGACCGGTGGAGTTCAAGGTAGAGTTGAGGAACGAGGGCGTGCAGGCTTGTCCGGGCACTTGAATCATTCTTCAACCAAGAAAAGGAGGTAGCTAGTGCTCGGATTGGAGGTTCTTCAGCTACTGCACGCTGGCCAGTTTCGTGCACGCGAGATGCCGCAGCTGGAAGGACGCAGGGTGGACCGGTGGAGTTGAAGGTAGAGTTGAGGAACGAGGGCGTGCAGGCTTGTCCGGGCACTTGAATCATTCTTCAACCAAGAAAAGGAGGTAGCTAGTGCTCGGATTGGAGGTTCTTCAGCTACTGCACGCTGGCCAGTTTCGTGCACGCGATAGACGCAGAGACATGCGCGTGTCTCGTGCCACGCCCGTTCCGTATTTGACTAATCTCGAGCCTATGAACCACCGGCGACTGGCTGACTATGCACATGTATGTTAGCGGTAAGCACGTCTGTGCACAGCGGCGTCGGCCAGGCGTCGTATGTGTTTCCAAAGCATGTACGAGTACGAGTAGAAAACCTGAGCCACATCGTTGGCTAGGACGAATGGTTCGTCCATGTACGCAAGATTGTTGAGATCTACTGTTGCCATGCCGTACTTTTGGTCTACATCTACCCCGCCTCCTGTCAGCTTGACCATTTGCACCAAAACAAAGGGATCTTAAAACAAGGTCCATAGTCAAGTTTCAATATCTGCTGTATGCAACCATAATATGTGTCCTTTGTCGCATTGTCGTTTGTTGCATCAAAGCGGACACCACTGTTTTGGTTAGTGCTCTTTTTATCTTGGGTTTCCGCGTAAAATGTATTCCCATTTATCTCGTACCCTTGGAAAGTACATATAGTCGAAGATGGTGACCTGGCCAACAAGTACAGCTGATCTCCAACAGTGGTGTTATTCATGAGATGTGTCTGCAACCAACTGCCGAAAGTCGCCTCGTGTTTCCTTTTAATCCAGGAGTCAGCCTTCCCCGGGTTTTCGGAGCGTAGAATATTCTTGTGTTTCACGATATACGGAGCCACCACGGTGGCATTGTGTAGAACTGTGTAGTGTGCTTGAGTGAAAGAATCCCTGTCCATAAATACCGTTGCTTTCCTTCCTAGTGTGCATTTTCCAGTCAGCCTCCCCTCATACCAAAATTCAGGAACACCAATCGGCTTAAAGTCAGGAAGAAAGTCAACACAACACTCAATGACCTCCTCTGTTCCATAGCCCTTGGAGATGCTTCCTTCTGGCCTAGCATGGTTATGAACATATTTATTTAAAACTCCCATGAACCTCTCGAATGGGAACATATTGTGTAGAAACACAGGACCGAGAATTCTAATCTCTTCGACTAGGTGAACTAGGAGGTTGATACGTCTCCAACGAATATATAATTTTTGATGTTCCATGGTTGTTTTATACCAATTGCTACATGTTTTGCATCTACTTTATGCACTTTTATATTTTTTTGGGACTAACCTATTAACAAGATGCCGAAGCGTCAGTTCCTGTTTTCTGCTGTTTTTGTATTCCAGAAAAGCTAGTCTGGAAATATTCTCGGAATTGGACGAAACTTCACGGGCCCTATTTTACCAGAAGACACCAGATGGAGCAAAGGAGCAACAGAGGAGGGCCACCAGGGAGCCACACGCACCCAGGGCGCGCCCCCCTTGGCCGCGCCCTGAGGTGGTGTGGGCCCCTCGGGGTCTCCAGCCGCCCTTTCGCCTACTTATTCCCCCGAGAAAATAACCCTAAGTGCCTGAGCCAATATCCACGAAAAGTTCCAGAGACGCCGCCGCCGTCAACCCTAGCTCGGGAGGGTCCAGAACCTCTTCCCGGCACCCTGCCGGAGAGGGGAATCGTCACCGGAGGCTTCTACATCGCCATGCCTGCCTCCGGAGTGATGCGTGAGTAGTTCATCCTTGGACTACGGGTCCATAGCAGTAGCTAGATGGTTGTCTCTCCACTTTGTGCCATCATGTTTAGATCTTGTGAGCTGCCCTACATGATCAAGATCATATTATTGTAATGCTACATGTTGTGTTTGCTGGGATCCGATGAATATTGAATATTATGTCAAGTTGATTATCAATCTATGCCCTATGTTATTTATGATCTTGCATGCTTTCCGTTACTCGTAGATGCTTTGGCCAAGTAGATGCTTGTAACTCCAAGAGAGAGTATTTATGCTAGATAGTGGGTTCATGCCTCCGTTTAATCTGGGACAGTGACAGAAAGTTCTAAGGTTGTGGATGTGCTGTTGCCACTAGGGTAACCTAACGATGCTATGTCCACGGGCATATGTGTTTGTTTACATTACGCGCTTTACTTAATGCGATTATCCGTTGCTTGCAACTTAATACCAACGGGGACTCGGATGACAACCCGGCGGTGGATTATTAGTCATAGACGCTGTTGGATAACGGTCTATGTATTATGTCGTAATGCCCAATTAAATACCATAGTAATCATCATGTCATTTATGCATTGTCATGCGCTCACTATTTGTCAATTGCCCAGCTGTAATTTGTTACCCAACATGTTAGTTATCTTTTATGGAGAGACACCACTAGTGAACTGTGGACCCCGGTCCATTCTTTTACATGATTAAACAACCACAAACTGCAAACTGTTCCTTTTTCATTCTCTGCAATTTAATACTCATTTTCCACACGAGACGTTTAATCCTTTGTTTTCAGCAAGCCGGTGAGATTGACAACCTCACTGTTTCGTTGGGGCAAAGTATTTGATTGTGTTGTGTGCAGGTTCCACGTTGGTGATCGAGTCGGCGCCGCCAACAACCTTCTGAAGAGTTGCTGCTCCTACTGGTTCGATAACCTTGGTTTCATACTGAGGGAAAACTTGCTGCTGACTACATCATACCTTCCTCTTGGGGTCTCCCAACGAGCAGGCGCCTCATCAAGCTTTTTCTGGCGCCGTTGCCGGGGAGACAGCAGTCTTCTGCAAGGGGAGTTTCACGCTTCCAATCTCTTTACTTTGTTTTTGTCTTGCTTAGTTTATTTTATTTTATCTTGTTTGCTTTCAATTATCAAAAACACAAAAAAATTAGTTACTTGCATCTATTTTATTTTCAAGTTATTTTCTGTCCTGTTTTTAATTCTGCTAAAATGAGTACTCCTGAGAACACTAAGTTGTGTGATTTCACTAGCACAAACAACAATGATTTCATATGCACACCTATTGCTCCACCTGCTGCTTCAGCAGAGTTTTATGAAATTAAACCTGCACTTTTAAATCTTGTTATGAAAGAGCAATTTTCTGGTGTTAGTACTGATGATGCTGCTGTTCACCTTAATAACTTTGTTGAACTTTGTGAAATGCAAAAGCTCAAGGAAGTAGATGGTGATATTATTAAACTGAAACTTTTTCCTTTCTCCTTGAGAGGACGTGCTAAAGAATGGTTGCTATCTTTGCCTAGAAATAGTATTGATTCATGGACTAAATGCAAAGATGCTTTTATTGGAAAATATTATCCTCCTGCTAAGATTATTTCTTGAGAAGTAGCATAATGAATTTTAAGCAATTTGATAATGAACATGTTGCTCAAGCATGGGAGAGAATGAAATCATTGGTTAAAAATTGTCCCACTCACGGACTGACTACTTGGATGATCATCCAAACCTTCTATGCAGGATTAAATTTTTCTTCAAGGAATTTATTGGATTCGGCCGCTGGAGGTACCTTTATGTCCATCACTTTGGGTGCTGCAACAAAGCTTCTTGATGATATGATGATTAATTATTCTGAGTGGCACACCGAGAGAGCTCCAACAGGTAAGAAGGTAAATTCTGTTGAAGAAACCTCTTCCTTGAGTGCTAAAATTGATACTATTATGTCTATGCTTGCAAATGGTCAAACACATGTTGATCCAAATAATGTTCCTTTAGCTTCTTTGGTTGCTCAAGAAGAGCATGTTGATGTGAACTTCATTAAAAATAATAACTTCAACAACAATGCTTATAGGAATAATTTTGGTAATAGCAATTATAGGCCCTATCCTTCTAATAGTGGCAATGGTTATGGAAATTCCTATGGTAGCTCCTACAACAATAATAAGAGTGTACCCTCTGATCTTGAAGTCATGCTTAAGGATTTTATTAGTACACAAACTGCTTTCAATAAATCTGTTGAGGAGAAATTTGGGAAAATTGATGTTCTTGCCTCTAAAGTTGATAGTCTTGCTCTTGATGTTGACTTGTTGAAACTAAAGAACATGCCTCATGATGTTAAAGAGAGCAAAACTCTCAATGCTATACAAGTTAAAATTGATAACAATGTGAGGATGTTAGCCGAATTGCATGCTAGATGGGAAAGAGAGGATGAAATTGCTAGAAAGAATAATATTGCTAGAGTTTATACTATTACTACTTCTGAAAATGCTTCAAACACAAGTGTTAGCAAACCTCCTACCATTAATGGCAAGATAATTGGTGTTGGTAATGTTTCCACTTCTATTGCAAAATGTCCTAAATTGCCTGATAACTCTAAAACTGTCTTGATAAAGATGCTGAAATTTCTAGCAATAAGGAAGATAATAACTCCATTACTTTTGATGATAATGATTTTGATTTTGATGGTGTAATCTTTCTGAAGTAATTACATTCTTGCAAAAGCTTGCTAGAACTCCTAAGGCAAGTGAGATAAACATGGCTTTCACTAAACATATTACTAATGCTCTCATACAAGTGAGGGAGGAAAAATTGAAACGTGAAGTATCTATCCCTAGGAAGTTAGAAGATGGTTGGGAGCCCATCATTAAAATGAAATTGAATGACTTTGATTGCAATGCTTTGTGTGACCTTGGTGCTAGTATTTCTGTTATGCCTAAAAGATTTATGATATGCTTGATTTAGCACCTTTGGAAAATTGTTACTTGGATGTTCACCTTGCTGATTCTACTATTAAGAAACCTTTGGGAAGAATTGATGATGTTCTTATCATGGTTAACAACAATTATGTCCCGTTGATTTTATTGTCTTGGATATTGAATGCAATCCATCATGCCCTATTGTGCTTGGAAGACCTTTTCTTAGAACTGTAGGTGCTATTATTGATATGAAAGAGGGAATATAAAATATCAATTTCCTCTCAAGAAAGGTATGGAACACTTTCCTAGGAAGAAGATTAAGCCACCTTATGATTCTATTGTTCGAACAAATTACAATGTTGATGCTTCTTCACTTGGTAATACTTGATGCATGCTTTGTGCCTAGCTAAAAGGCGTTAAAGAAAAGCGCTTATGGGAGGCAACCCATTATTTTTATTTCTGCAATTTTTCTTTTATTGAGTCAAGGAGATTGTTTACTTCTGTAGCAACTCCTTTGTATCTTTATTTTCTCGCATTGTTGTGCCAAGAGTAGCCTCTAGTGTTAAGATGATGCTTAATTTTGATTGCTGCGCAGAAACAGATTTTTGCTGTCCACTGTACGAAAATCCTAAAATCACCAGATTGTTGAAAAAATCTGAAATTTTTGTGCGTAATCTTTATGAATGTCTGAATCTTTCATTAGTTCAAAGTTTTTTGATCTGAGCGTCGTAAGTGCCTCGAAAAAATTCATCTTTACTGGCTGTTCTGTTTTGACAGATTCTGTCTCTTTTTTTGCATTGTCTCTTGTGGGCTTTAGGCAAGGCTTTCTATGGAGGGCTGTAGCTAATGTTTTATTGAGTTCTTGCAATGTGTCACAACAGAACCAGTGGATTAAAATTTTGAGTACTAACCCTCTAATGAGATTTACTTTGAGTTTGGTGTGACGGAAGTTTTCAAGGGTCAAGAGAGAAGGATGATAATAGGATCAAGAAGAGTGAAGAGCTTAAGCTTGGGGAGGCTCCCATGGATCTCCCCAGCATATTTCAAGAAGACTCAAGCGTCTAAGCTTGGGGATGCCCAAGGCATCCCCTTCTTCATCGTCAAATTATCAGGTCATCTCTAGTGAAACTATATTTTAATTCTTTCACATCATATGTGCTTTTCTTGGAGCGTCTGTGTGCTTTTATTTTCAGTATTGTCTTTTATTTTCAATAAAGCTTGACTGGACCCTAGCATTCTTGATTGGGAGAGAGACACGCTCCGCTTTTTCATGAGAATACTCCTATTCTTCACTTATATTTGTTGAGTATTCATATCTAGCGCTGTTCAGCTTTTAGCTCTTGTTTTCATGTATCTCTTTTCAGAGCTATTAGCTTTCTTTTGTAGAAAGTACTCTCTTGCTTCACTTATATCTATTTGGAGAGTTGATGAAATAAATTGATTGGTGTTTGGTTGGTTCAAAATGTTGCATGTGGTAATTGGTATAAGGAAAAACTTGCTTAATCTTGTAGATCACTAATATGGATAACTTGATGCTTGTCAATTGTTTTGAGTTAACAAGTAGATCATGATTAAATTTGTGCATCACATGAGTTAAGCCTATTAGTGAAGAACTACCGTAAAGCTTGTTGAAAATTTGGTTTGCATCGGTGGTATCTCTAAGGTCTAGATATTTTCTAATAAACGGGTTTGGTTAACAAGGAAGACGGTATGAAGTCTTATAACGTTTGCAATATGTTTGTCATATAAAACTTGGTGTACGGGTTGATATTCTTGTTTGCTTACATAAACCTTGCTAGCCTAAACTCTGTACTGAGAGGGAATGCTTCTCGTGCATCCAAATCCTTGAGCCAAAATCCATGCCATTTGTGTCCACCATAACTACCTATATGTGGTATTTCCTTGCCACTCCAAGTAAATTTTTCATGTGCTACCTTTAAATTATTCAAAATGTTATTATTCCCTTTTTGTGTCAATGTTTACTAGCTCATGAGGAATTAGTGTGGTTATTCTTTATTCTGGTTGTCAAATGGACTTTTACACCTGGACTAGTGGCATATACATCCGCTTATCCAATAACTTGCAAAAAGAGCTGGCAACGGGGTGCCCAGTCCCAATTAATTACAACTTTAACCAATTAATTCTCTTCACACTTTTGCCCTGATTCATCAGTAAGCAATGACAAACAGTGAAATACCTGCATGTGTGTAAACCAAAGAGAAAGAGGGATGATCTGCCTTGCTGGTAGAAATAACGTCCTTCATGGGAGCCGCTCTTAAAAGTCCGTTTGACAGGTAGAATACTGTTATCACCCGCTACCATTCGTTGACAATTAACAAACACCTCTCAAAAATAGATACTCCTCCATGGTATGTGATTGATGGAAGGCACCCGAGGATTCGGTTAGCCATGGCTTGTGTTAGCAAGGTTGGGAGGAGTATCAAATATTTTATGCAATCTCTATATGCTTTCAAAAACCTAAAAGCTCTAGCACATGACTTAATCCCTGCTTCCCTCTGCGAAGGGCCTTTCTTTTACTTTTATGTTGAGTCAGTTTTCCTATTCTTTCTGTCTTCCACAAGCAAACACTAGTGTCAACTTTGTTACAACATGGTTATATGCAACGTATTGGACTTGTTATACTACTTTGTGTTGACGATATCCATGAGATAAATATGTTGAAAGTTGAAGCAAATGCTGAAACTTAATTCTTCCTTTGTGTTGATTGAATACCTTTTATTAGAAACTATTGCTTTATGAGTTAACACTATGCAAAACAGTTTGATGCTTGTCTTGAAAGTACTATTCATGAAAACGTTTAGCTTGTGTGATTCATTGTTTACTCATTATCTATTTGGTAGCAAATTATAGACCATTGACTTGGATCACTTCATTCATTTACATGTGCCTTGCAATATTATATGATCAAGATTATGATGGTAGCATGTCACCTCAAAAATTATTTTGTTTTTATCGTTTACCTACTCGAGGACGAGCAGGAACTAAGCTTGGGGATGCTGATACGTCTCAAACGTATCTATAATTTTTGATGTTCCATGCTTGTTTTATACCAATTGCTACATGTTTTGCATCTACTTTATGCACTTTTATACATTTTTTGGGACTAACCTATTAACAAGATGCCGAAGTGCCAGTTCCTGTTTTCTGCTGTTTTTGTATTCCAGAAAAGCTAGTCTGGAAATATTCTCGGAATTGGACGAAACTTCACGGGGTCCCTATTTTACCAGAACACACCAGATGGAGCAAAGGAGCAACAGAGGAGGGCCACCAGGGGCCACACGCACCAGGGCGCCCCCCCTTGCCGCGCCCTAGGGTGGTGTGGGCCCCTCGGGGGTCTCCAGCCGCCGCCCTTTCGCCTACTTATTCCCCCGAGAAAATAACCCTAAGTGCCTGAGCCAATATCCACGAAAAGTTCCAGAGACGCCGCCGCCGTCAACCCTAGCTCGGGAGGGTCCAGAACCTCTTCCCGGCACCCTGCCGGAGAGGGGAATCGTCACCGGAGGCTTCTACATCGCCATGCCTGCCTCCGGAGTGATGCGTGAGTAGTTCATCCTTGGACTACGGGTCCATAGCAGTAGCTAGATGGTTGTCTCTCCACTTTGTGCCATCATGTTTAGATCTTGTGAGCTGCCCTACATGATCAAGATCATATTATTGTAATGCTACATGTTGTGTTTGCTGGGATCCGATGAATATTGAATATTATGTCAAGTTGATTATCAATCTATGCCCTATGTTATTTATGATCTTGCATGCTTTCCGTTACTCGTAGATGCTTTGGCCAAGTAGATGCTTGTAACTCCAAGAGAGAGTATTTATGCTAGATAGTGGGTTCATGCCTCCGTTTAATCTGGGACAGTGACAGAAAGTTCTAAGGTTGTGGATGTGCTGTTGCCACTAGGGGTAACCTAACGATGCTATGTCCACGGGCATATGTGTTTGTTTACATTACGCGATTTACTTAATGCGATTATCCGTTGCTTGCAACTTAATACCAACGGGGAACTCGGATGACAACCCGGCGGTGGATTATTAGTCATAGACGCTGTTGGATAACGGTCTATGTATTACGTCGTAATGCCCAATTAAATACATAGTAATCATCATGTCATATTTATGCATTGTCATGCGCTCACTATTTGTCAATTGCCCAGCTGTAATTTGTTTACCCAACATGTTAGTTATCTTTTATGGAGAGACACCACTAGTGAACTGTGGACCCCGGTCCATTCTTTTACATTGATTAAACAACCACAAGCTGTTCCTTTTTCATTCGCTGCAATTTAATACTCATTTTCCACACGAGACGTTTAATCATTTGTTTTCAGCAAGCCGGTGAGATTGACAACCTCACTGTTTCGTTGGGGCAAAATACTTTGATTGTGTTGTGTGCAGGTTCCGCGTTGGTGATCGAGTAACGGCGCCGCCAACAACCTTCAGAAGAGTTGCTGCTCCTACTGGTTCGATAAACCTTGGTTTCATACTGAGGAAAAACTTGCTGCTAGACTATGTCAAACCTTCCTCTTGGGGTCTCCCAACGAGCAGGCATGCCTAGCAATCAGAGGTGTGTCATAATATTGAAGAAGGATGGCGGGAACAACAACTCGAAGCTGACCAGACCTTGCACCACATCAATCTGTAACCCTGATAGACTTTCTGGATCGATTACCTTCAGAGAAATTGCATTGAGGAATGCACATACCTTCACAATGGCTAGTCGAACATTTTCCGGTAGAATTCCCCTCAATGCAACCGGAAGCAATTGCGTCATAAGCACGTGGCAGTCGTGAGACTTTAGGTTTTGGAATTTTTTATCTTTCATATTTACTATTCCCTTTATATTTGACGAGAAGCCAGACGGGACCTTGATACTGAAAAGGGTTACAAATAGATTTCCTTCTCTTCTTTGGTAAGAGCGTAGCTGGCAAGCCCTTGAAACTGCCCTGGATGCATGCCGTCTCGTCCTTTATGACGTTGCTGGTCTTCCCGTGCTTCCGGTCTATCTTTTGACTTCCCATACAAGCCCAGGAAGCCTAGAATATTCACGCAAAGATTTTTCGTCAGGTGCATCACGTCGATTGCAGAGCGGACCTCATGGACTTCCCAATAGGGTAGCTCCCAAAATATAGATTTCTTCTTCCACATGGGTGCGTGTCCGTCTGCGTCATTCGGAACAGGCTGTCTGCCAGGACCCTTTCCAAAGATTACATTTAAATCCTTGACCATACCAAATATATCAGCACCAGTACGGGGGACAGGCTTCGGCCGAGGATCTGCCGTGGCATTGAAATGCTTGCCTTTTCTCCTTAAGTGATGCATGTGCGGAAGAAAACGACAATTGTACGGGTACACATTCTTCCTACATTTATCCAGATATATACTTTCAGTCTCATCTAAACAGTGCGTGCATGCATTGTATCCTTTGTTCGTTTGTCCTGAAATGTTACTAAGAGCAGGCCAATCATTGATGATTACGAACAACAACGCTCGTAGGTCAAATTCCTCATGTTTGTGCTCATCCCAAACACGTACACCTGGTTCGGCCCACAACTGCAAAAGTTCATCAACTAATGGCATTAGGTACACATCAATGTCGTTGCCGGGTTGCTTCGGGCCTTGGATGAGCACTGGCATCATAATGAACTTCCGCTTCATGCACAACCAAGGAGGAAGGTTGTAGATACATAGAGTCACGGGCCAGGTGCTGTGACTGCAGCTCTGCTCCCCAAAAGGATTCATGCTATCTGTACTTAGACCAAACCATAAGTTCCTTGCGTCACCTGCAAAGTCCGGGAACTCTCTCTCGATTTTTCTCCACTGCCGACCATCAGCGGGGTGCAACAACATCCCGTCTTTCTTACGGTCTTCCATGTGCCATCGCAACAACTTGGCATGCTCTTTGTTTCTGAACAAACGTTTCAACCGTGGTATTATAGGAGCATACCACATCACCTTGGCAGGAACCTTCTTCCTGGGTGGCTCGCCCTCAACATCACCAGGGTCATCTTTTCTGATCTTATACCGCGATGCAGTGCATACCGGGCATTTATCCATATTCTCGTACCACTACAAGAGAACTGCCCCGTAGAGGCATTATTTTGGTCCTCTAGAGACACTTATATTGTCTTTACATAGTTGTAGAGGCATTTTACACATTGTCTCAAAAGTGTCACTATGGGCAGTGTCTCTTAGACCGTAGAGTCATTTTGCAAAATGCTTATATATGACATAAGGTCACTTCGTAGAGACACCATGTTGTGTATCTACACACATAGAGGCACTTCAAAGATACACTTGGAATGTGTTTGTATACGTATTGAGACACTTTCACACGGCATTTTAGCTTGTCTCTAAAATTAATAGAAACATTTTGGTGTGACAATATGTCTATTTGTAGAAACTATGCTTGCACTTTATATGTGAAGTATCGAAAAGTGATATCGTTGGGCCATCGATCTCATTCATGAAACATGGATTTGCTAGTGGTACTGATACATGTTCCTAGTCGACTACATAGTTCACAGGAATGCGTTACATAAGTCATAGATTAGCCAGTGGTACTAATATGTATTGCTACTGAGTTACATGGTTGATAGCATGCTAAGACGGGTGGTGTCGGCGTTCTCCCCATTCTTCAAGCTTTCAATGGCTGGCTTTGCCTTGCTTCACTTTGTTCTAAGTTTGCATTACAGCACCCTGGTGGGGTCGTTGTCGTCACTTTGAGGTCGAACTGAACTGGACTGACGATATGTGCCTCACCTAGTTGCTTCCCCTGCCACCGTGCCACATGATCCGCTAGCAGAAGTCACTGCATGCGGTTAGGACACCAATGCTGGCAACCCGGTGTCGAGGGGATAGTCTATGTTGAAGATGCCGGCAATGGGGCGTCTGTTGTCGGAGCAGGAACGCCAGTGTGATGTAGTACCAGATCAGCATTTCCATCAGACGTCGTACACAACAATTCAAGGTAGACAACGTCATCCATACCTTCAGTCAGAAAACACAAATAGCACATATGAGATAGTAATAGAATTTCAGTAAGCAAAATTATGGTATGTCACTCATAGGATTGGTTGGCATCTAAGCAGCATAATGAACGTAACAGGCAGAAGACTTGGTCTGTTCAAGACAGCAAAAAACTACAAAAAAAAAATAGGACACTTGCTTTACTTGATGCAGAAAAAATACTGCAAAAAGGGAGATCCATGTGTATACAAAGCTAGTTTGTCAAGTAGCTGAATATAAAATGCACATACTGTATAACTGATAGGCAGAATAGATGCCCTGTTAGATTGAGAGTAAATACTAAAAAAGAAGTAGGTAAGTGTTGCAGAGCTATTTTCTGAAGACAATTACATGCGAGTCGGTTCATTAAAACACACATTACTGGACTATCTGCAGGTATTTCAGATAGGCTGAATGGTGACAAAGAATATGATTCTGAAAACACTGCTAGCCTTCGACCATATGTTTCTTTGTTTGCAACAACTTACAATTTAATATAAATGTATCTAAATTTAGAATATGACGAAGGTCTGGATCAATTAAATCATGTAGCTGTACAAGTCTACAGTACTGATCGATCGCAGCACAGCAGGGGTAGTTTTCTCTTGTAAGAAGTTAATGTCATGGTTTCCTCAACTAATCATGCTTCCCTTCCGAAATAAAAATGAACTGCTTATGTACCAGCGAATCGTTGTGGCTCTGGTTTCCCTCTAGGTCCACTAGCTTGACGGCGACATCCGGCCGTGCAGCGACCGGCTTGATCTCCACGGCTTGCCGCCGCTTCTGTACGGGCTCGGGATCCTGGACCTGCGCCGGCAGCTCTGTCAATCAGCGCTGGGAGTCGAGGGGCGTCTCGGCGTTGGCGCCCTAGCCGCGTCCCTCAGGGCGGATGCATCGTGCCTCATCGCCGGGCTCCCCGCGACAAGGAAGAGGAGGATGGTGCGCCGGAGAGATAGGCCAAGGGAGTTGAGGAGGGCACCTGCCTCGGAGGAGATATCCGGACGTTTCTCGAGTGGGGGATCTGGACAGGACGAGAGAAGGATAGGATAGGTAGTGCCGTAGTGTAGACGTGTGTTAGGATAAGTTTAAAAAAAAAACCGCTCCAAATTTTTCATCCACGCGCGCGTACATCTCCCGCCGTGGAGTTAGAAATTTTCGGTCCGGCCAAATATGAGTTTGCCGGTGTCACAAAAAAAATACTCGGCAAACATAGATTTTTGCCAAATTTACACTAAAAACACTCGTTAACCATATTTTTCCTTTTTTTCTTTTATCCTAGGAACCACCTTCATACATGGTAATGGAAGGTGTTTTTACAAAATATGTCAAACCATGTTTATTATTTTGGACCATATTGTTTGCACTTTCTTCACAAAAAAAATCATTATTTTTGGCACTTGGAAAATAATAAATACAATTTTTTGTGGAAAGTTGGAAACTCTTTTTGACAGAAATTTAAAATTTCAAAAGTTCGATCTTCAAAATTAAGTATGTCTGTGCATATTGTTTTATTTTACTATTTTGTGTCGTGTTTTTCACAAAACACTCTGTATATCTGATCCGTCCATGTGCTATCAATTGTCACCCGACAAAACGTAGTACACCGGTTGCCTTTTTATGCCAAGAGCAATAGTCCACAAACAATGTCAGGTGTTTTTTGGTTGTCCAGTGTAACAAACCGCAAACCACTGAACATGTCGAGCGTATGTTTCTTACCAATTGCCCTCGTGATTGTCATGGAGTGCTGGTGTTACACATCGCGTTTTAAAGAAATTTTGCGTCTAGAAAATGACTCTATCGTTAAGACATTTTCAAAGTTGTCTCTCGTAATGCCTTTACATAGTTGCTAAGAGACATTATAAAGAGTGTCCCCATTAAGATGTCTCTATTGTTGAGGCAATCTCAAGAATGTCTCTTATAATGCCTTTACATGGGGATTAAGATACATTTTAGAGAATGTCTCTAGGTGGATGTCTCTACTGCTAAGACAGTCTCTGAAATGTCTCTCTCGATGCTTCTACTGCATACTGGATTAGGATTTAAGAGACATAGTGAGCAGTGTCTCTAGAAAAATGTCTCTACTGCATGTTTTTGTTGTAGTGTACTTCTCACCGCGGTAGAGGATGCAGTCATTAGGGCATGCATGTATCGTCTGCACGTCTAATCCTAGAGGGCAGACAAGCTTCTTTGCTTCGTACGTGCTGGCGGGCAATTCGTTCTTTCTTGGAAGCATCTTCTTCATTAGTACCCGCAACTTTTCAAATGCCGAGTCAGTCACACCGGTCTCTGCCTTCCACTTCAGCAATTCCAGTGTGCTACCCAGCTTCTTCTGGCCATCTTCACAAGTTGGGTACAACAATTTGTTGTGGTCCTGTAACATCTGCTCGAACTGCAGCCTCTCATTTTCTGTGTCGCAGCCTCGCCTTGCATCAGAAATGACCCGACCAAGATCATCAGCGGGCTCATCTGGTGCCCGTTCTTCACCCTCTTCTTCTTCTTCTTCTTCTTCTTCTTCTTCTTCTTCTTCTTCATTGCCTTCCATTTCGGTATCAGCGTATTCAGGGAACATAGATCAGTAGTTGTCATCATCGTTCTCTTCTTCATCGCCGTCTTCCATCATAACCCCTCTTTCTCCGTGCTTGGTACAAACATTATAGCCGGACATGAAACCGCACCGAAGCAGGTGGCTCTGAATGACTCTTGAGGAAGTGTGATCCTTCTCATTCCGACATTCAACACATGGACAAAACATAAAGCCAACCCCATGCTTGTTCGCCTCGGCCGCAAGGCGAAAAGAACGCACGCCTTCTCTGTAAGCGGCAGAGCGTCGGTCACCGTACATCCATGGATGGCTCATCTGCATCATAGAACTATATATCAAACGCAATCACGATGCTAAAATTACTACCGCGCGGTCTAAACGAGAAAATAGTTGCTAACATTTTAGGACACTTGGAAACAAAGAGGAGGAAGATTAAGTGTGGCTCGGGCACCTCATATCATGTTTGTCTTGTGTGAACTCAAGTGGCATCGCTCTAACAGCCATTTCACCGAACACCTCTAGTGCATATGAAGAAAAAAAAAACTAGCACCAACCTACTCCACCTCCACCAAGAAAAAAAACAGGAGAGGGGGGGGGGGGCTGCCATATATATAGGGCCAGCCCATTAGTCTCGGTTTGAGATACAAACCGGGACTAAAGGTGGCCGCAGCCCTTTAGTCCCGGTTTGTATCTCAAGCCGGGACTAAAGGTCTTTTCTTCCTGTTTTTGCATTTGTTTCAATTTATTTTTCAATTCGGTCTCATATTAATTCATTTTCAATTCAATATGGGTTAATTAAGATTTATGATAAAGTAATAATAATTATTAATTCATTTTCAATTTCAATTCGTTTTCAATTCGGTGTCATATTAATTCATTTGAATTCATTTTCAATTAGAAGGATTAAAATATTTAAACATTTTGCAAATAGAACTCATTTGAAGATTCAATATAGCACTGCGAAGATTTAAAGTTTTTACATTAGAAGCCTCTCACACACCACACACCACACACCGTAAATCTACTCATCAACATTAATGTTGAGACGATCAAAAGGGGTATCGTAGCCACGTAGCATCCAGTGCCTCCTAGCAATCTTGAAGCCCAGCCGAGCGTCTAGAGCGGCATACTTCACTTGCTCGAAGCTCAATGGAAAGTTGCTCCAACCAAAAATTAGTTCATCATCTTCTTCTTCCTCGTCCTCCTTCTTCCTGTTCTTCTTCTTGTCGTGCTTGTTCCTCTTCTTCTTCTTAAAATTTGTCCCAATAGTAGCATTGGCCAGATCATAGAGACTAGGAATGAGATTATTGGTGGGGTTCGGGATAACCCGTTGGAGGTCGACCACAGTCGAAATGTCAATTCCATAGTATCGCAGGATGCGCACATCATTGTGGATAGCAGCACCGCAGAATCTGATGGTGTTGTCCCGCAAGAATTCCTTCAGCAGCTGCGGCACTTCATCAGCCCAACAAATTTGGAACACCAAATTCTCGGTCGCCACCGAGAGTTGAAGGACGGCGGCGCGCTGATTTTGTCGACCTTCGCGAGGGTTGGTGAACTCGCAGTCCAGGCCCACACACTTGATCGGTGCGGCATCCAGGAACTCCTTCTTGACGAAGCGGATCGACCTCTCCACCCTTGATGCACGGGCAGTGACCGTGACCGTGAAACTCATCTCTTCGGCATTGAGGTGGTACACCCGAGTTCGCGCGAGCGGCTCCGCCATTGGAATGAGAGGGAGAGGTAGAGGGAGGGCTTTGGGAGGGATTAGAGAGGAGAGAAACTCTAGATGTGTGCTTATGGAGAATGTGATCATGTCCATTATATAGTATTAGAGGGGGAGGTGAGCCACCGCCGGCAATTGATTCACCGACCGGTGGTGAACACGAAGCGATCGCCGTCGCTTTGTTTTCGCGATCAATGCGATCAATGCGCCGTGGCGTTTTCCAAAGCATCGCGGCCGCGCGGGAAGTGAATGGTTTGAAGACTTTAGTCCCGGTTCGTGTAACGAGCCGCGACTAAAGGGGTGCCCCCGGCCGCATCGGGTCGCATACCCCTTTAGTCCCGGCTGGTTACACGAACCGGGACCATTGCTCCCTAACGAGCCGCGACTAAAGGGTGCCGAACGCTTCGGCATTTTCGGGGCGACGTGTCCGGACCATTAGTCTCGGCCCGGGCCACGGCCGGGACTAATGGCCCGGACGAAAGGCCTGTTTTCTACTAGTGGAGTACGAGTAGGATTAGAAGTACGAGTCCTACTAGAGGTAGAATTCCTACTCGGTAGTCCCTCATGGACGTGTATAAAAACAGCCCAGGGGCTGCTGCTTGTATCGATTTGAGTTGAGAAGAAAGAAAGAAAACACCAGGTACGAGACGTACCTGTTGCAATCCAAATTGTCTTTTTTTTTGCGAAGACAGAGGAGATTACATTAACCAAGAACCTTACAGGAAAACACAGAACAAAGAGAAAATAACAACAAGGTCCTTCTGGATCCCAGCAGCATCGTCGTCAAGCAGCACGCTCCGCCGGCGAATCCCGCCACCTCTCCTCCACGAAACCTTGGACTGGGAGGAATCCCCGAGTGGCCAGGAAGTCGACGGTCCTCAGCACCGTAGCGCCTCCATCCTGCACAACGAACAACGGCGCCAGCTTGGTCAACTTCATCACCTCCGTCAGATCCATCAAACTCCAGCACCGCCACCACGGATACCGGCCGGGGAACGCGTCGCCCGCATCTCCGCCGAGACGCAGACACGCCTGGGAGAGCAGATCTGCCGCAGAGCTCCTCCGGAGCACCTGAAACAGAGGAAGGAACCACCTCCCGCAAAAGCCTCTCCGGTGACGCCATGGCCTCCTTAGCGCCACCGGCAGGCACCCTCCTACAACCTACACTATGTACACGCTGTGATCTGTCGATTCCCCGACCTCCCGCCGCCGGAGCGGCCGCCGGAGGCGGGGAATCAAGCAGATCGACGGCGGCGAGGTGGCTGGAGAGAGGGACGAAACAAATCGCCTTTCGCTGTCGGTGGGGAAAGGGTGTCGGTCCAAGCTCGACTCTGGCGGGGAATCCAAATTGTCTTGCGTGTGTGCGTGTTGAGCGAGTAGTACTAGTTCATCGGAAGCAATCGATCAGCTACCGAGCTAGCCTTACGTACGCGTGTCTCGCCGGAGTTTCCTCGTCGCGGCCGTCGGAAAGTACTCGACGGCAGGGCCAAAGCCAACAAGTGGTATCAGAGCCTGGACGAGCTAGAGGAAACGAAGAAGGAGAAGGCGGCGGCTGCGGTGAAGCAGGCGCTGGTGACGTCCGAAGGTAGCGGCAAGCCGCTCATGATGATGTCAAGAACAAGGTATGTGCCGATTCAGTATCCAATGCTGAGCGACACAAATTATGTGGTTTGGGCCACGAAGATGAAGTTCATACTCCGAAACCTCCGTGTCTGGAAGGCTATAGAAGGCGACGGCGTGGTGGCTGACGAGGTCGACGAGGGCGCCATGGCTGCTCTCTCGCAGTCCGTACCACACTCCATGGTGATGACTCTTGCCAATTACGAGACGGCGAGGGAAGCGTGGGAAGCAATACGGGAGATGCGAGTCGGCGAAGATAAGGTGAAGCGTGCCCGTGCACAAGTGCTTAAGCGGTAGCTCAACAAGTTGGAGATGTCCAAAGGAGAAACGAACGCTGAGTATTCCGTGAAGCTCACAAACTTGGCAAGTGAGATTAAATCTCTCGGAGGATCCGTCACGGATACAGATATCGTCGAGAAGCTGTTTTCATCGGTCACCAACGAATTCACGAATATTATTGGGACAATCGAGCAGTTCAGCGATGTCACAAAGATGATGGTGCCTGAAGCGATCGGAAGATTGAGGACACACGAAGAGAATCAGAAGGGAAGGAAAGAGTCCAAGGACAATGGTGAGAAACTACTGTATTCTCAAGCTGATCTTGAAGCTGGACTTGCTATAGAGAGGGAGAAAATGAAGCATAAGCCACGCCCAGCGAAAAAGTACATCGCTGAGCAGGACGATGATGAGCAAGAAGACGAGGGTGAAGAGGAGGACGAGGACGACACTCCGCCAAGGAGGAAGAAGTTTGACATAAAGAAAGTAAGGTGTCATAACTGTCGTGAACTCGGGCATTTCAATTCTGATTGCCGGAATCCATCGAAGCAAAAGGCTCTCATGGCCGAGGAAGAAGATTATACTCTGATGCACTTGATGTGCGAACCTGTGGACGAGGATGATCCAGTACCTAAAGCGATGGCTAAAGAAATCGACACGCTTGTCAAAGAGAAAGTTTGCCTTCACGAACATGTTTCGGAGACTCATGTCGATGCTACGGACATGGGAGGTGATTCGAAATCTCATGCCGATAGTACTGGTATGAAGGCGTATATGGCGCCAGAAGTCCATGATGGGCGGCGTAGTGTCGCGTCGCAGGAGAAAGAAATGAAGGCGTATGTGGCGCCAGAGGACCACAAAGTTCTGCGCGGTGCCACGTCGCATGGCAAAGGAGTGGTTGTCGAAAGAAAAGGCAACGCTCGAGGAGCGAGGCACAACATCAGTAACGTTGTGTGGCGAAAGAAAAACTCGTCGGCACCTCACACAGAAGAAAGGAGCAACCCAGCAGGTTGGGCTAGAGACCCAGCTCGGCCAGAGCAACGAGCTGCACATAGAGGCTCGTCACGTGGTGGAGAGAGGCCAAAAGGAGATGGGCCAGTTTGGTCAGCAAACGTGCATGGAAGTGATGCCTTTGCAGAACGGCCAGAAGTCTATGGGCGGCATGCAGTTTCGTCAGGAGGCCAAGGGGACGCTGTCCCAGAGAGCAGCAATAGAAGCGGTTCAAACGGACCAGGAGGTCACGCGCGTGGAGCTACGACAGGAGCCTTGCACGCAGAAGAAACGAGCGCGTCGTCGGGCGCAGAAGAGTACGTCGCGGCGTTTTCGACAGGACTGGAACGAATGCGACTACGACCAACGCCACCACGCATGCAACACGTGTTGGACTGTTATCCGAGGAAGTATGATCCGGTGAAGATGAACCATGAAAAGCAATGTTTGCTCACCGAGGAACCGGCGAAATTTGAAGACACAGATACGATGGAGTATTGGCGTCAAGCATGGCCGTTGTCATCGACAGAAGAGCAACAAGATGAAGGTGCGGTGCATCTTGCGCGGTTACATTTGTTCAAGGTAATTATTCCGGAGATGAAGCCGATAAAGTAGACAGAAGATTGCTTCAAAAGCATCGAAGCAAAGATGATGTCTGAAGACGTCGATAAAAAGGATTATTGCAGTCAAAGTGTAGATGAGTCGACAAAAGCAAAGTCGATGTCATATATGCCACGAGGAGCAACGAAAGCAATGTCGATGATGGAGACTAAAGTGGCGAAAGTAATGCCGAGGGTCACACATACACGAAGTAACCGGCGTATTTGGGATCCAGGAGGAAGAGAAACGCACGTCGTGCTTAGGGGGTGAATGTTAGCGGTAAGCACGTCTGTGCACAGCGGCGTCGGCAAGGCGTCGTATGTGTTTCCAAAGCATGTACGAGTACGAGTAGGATTAGAAGTACAAGTCCTACTAGAGGTAGAATTCCTACTCGGTAGTCCCTCATGGACGTGTATAAAAACAGCCCAGGGGCTGCTGCTTGTATCGATTTGAGTTGAGAAGAAAGAAAGAAAACACCAGGTACGAGACGTACCTGTTGCAATCCAAATTGTCTTGCGTGTGTGCGTGTTGAGCGAGTAGTACTAGTTCATCGGAAGCAATCGATCAACTAGCATCAACGTGTACATCCAGCAGAAGGAATCGATCAGCTACAGAGCTAGCCTTACGTACGCGTGTCTCGCCGGAGTTTCCTCGTCGCGGCCGTCGGAAAGTACTCGACGGACGTGATTACCAACCTCCTTCCTACATAAGTGATAAGATGCATTAAAATATGTATGGATCCTTTGCTAGAAGTGTGACTGATTGTGCTTCGTAACAAAATGAGACAAAGTAGATTAATTCAAATACTTAGCCTTACAACCTATTCAAATAATTATTCACCTCCTGCCAAACACCCTATGAATTTTCGAGTTTCCCTACTCATTTACTCAATAAATATGTATTTATCATAGCTAAATCTACAACAGCTAAACATCCCATATTCTAGGGCTGACAAAACTGTCCCCTAGTTCACAAGATGATATTTCTTCACCCCTTCCTTTTTCCAAAACAAACGTTTTATAGAAAAATCTCTTGTACGCAGATTAGACTTAGAGCGAGTGTGACAAACATTACATAAACTGACAAATAATTTTAAAAAGGTATCCTACATGTATAGAGTGAATGAGAAGGGTATGAATATAAAAGGCTACTTATATCTATAGAAAACATGGTGTGTCTGATGTTAAAAAATAACTAGATCATGTAACTAAGATATCCAACAAATATAATGGTCAAAGGAAGTGCACAAAGTTCCTTTTGATGTTTGTGTATGTACTATATTGGATCCAATTGAATAGGTGACATTGTTCTAATCATCCGTCAACTCGGATAGTGGATCAGAAAAACAAACAATTAAATTAAGCATATGGTAGCAATATAAGAGACTTACAATAGTTTTTTTTGTTGAATCTCACTGTGGCTCATATTGCTTTCCATACATTGGTTAAAGACGTCAACTGCATCTAGTAATTAGATAGACGCATGTACCACCAATCGAAAAAACAAACAGTTTCCAACAAGGGAACGACACCCATAGGCGCCGTCATCGACGACTCTGGCCAAGGCCGGAGTACGTATTTCACTAATAGTCTCACCCGCATATCCTAAAACAAGGATCCGATGAGCCATCACGCCAAACCGAAACCTGTGCCTCCACGGCCAACCACACCTCGCCACCAAGCTCAAAGTGCTGCTAGCCTTCCTTCCTCTTCCCCCACTGGACAGAGGATGCAACCCGCAACCGTGCCATTCGCCTCCATTCAAAAGGATGCAACCCACGCACAACGCCATTCGTCTCCTGGAGGATGCACCATCCGCAAGCCATTCATCTCCCAACTGGAGGATGCAACACCGCAGCGGCGACATTCCTCTCCTCCTGGCCACCACCATCACATCCACACGTCTACCGAACGCCTTGCTTGCGGACCACCATCAGGAGGATGCAACACCAATCATGGTGCCATTCATATCCGGCAGCTACGCAGGCTCCAAGCGAGAGGATGCAACACCAAATCGGTGCCATTCATCTCCCGTCGCGCAGCCGCCCCTCTTGACCGGCGCCATTCGTGTTCGTCTTCCTCCACACCACCGCCTCCAGCACTGGCCAAAGGGTGCAACACGCTAGATCACCAGCACAGCTGCACGCCTCACACTGGTTAGCTCCAGATCGGGTCAACCTAGCTTTAGACCAGACCCAGGACGTAGGGGCCCAAATCTGGCCCGCGCGTCGATGGCACCATACTTCACTGGCACTTGCCACTGCACCTGACCGAAAACAGCCCCGTCACGCGACCGCGGCTGCACCATCCTTCTCTGCGCTCCAGCGTGCGCCACCGCACCACGGGCCACCATCCGCCACCAGGAGGGAGCCCCGTCGCCAGGAGCTTGCACCCGCGGGACATACACCTCACCGACCACGCCCAACCGCACCCGCGGGCAAGCTTCTCACCACCGCACGACCCACCGAGATGCTGCCTCTCCACACGTAGAGGGGGTGAGGTGGTAAGCTCTCCACTCCCTCCACCTTTGGCGGCCTG
The DNA here is from genome assembly GCA_947311845.1 of Poa pratensis. NCBI lineage: Eukaryota > Viridiplantae > Streptophyta > Magnoliopsida > Poales > Poaceae > Poa > Poa pratensis. The sequence continues at coordinate 3,885,298 of CAMZMU010000027.1, forward strand.
GATGGCCCGGATCTGGTGGCCTGCGTTGCTACGGTTGGTGCCCTTCGGAGCCGCCCCGCGCGAGGGACCGGGAGGGAGTATGCATGGTGTACTGAACATATTTGAAACTTGATGAAACTATACGATACAACTCATATGAGATGCATATGCATGGCAGGTTGATATTGCTGAAATAAAAGTCTGCTTTTACAAATAAACAAAGTAGTAGGGAAATCACAAGGAGCTGCAATCATGTTTATTTCAACGAAATACAAGGTTCTTTTTGAACATAAATGTTAACTTGTAGGACAAGTGTGCAATCATCCAGGTCATGATCTCATGGATAGAGTTCAATAATTGGTCGAAGTCCCTTGGTCGGTGTAACCTTGTAATCAATAAATCCGGCTTCAAGGAAAATCTTTCTCCACTCTTGAACCTCTCGCTCAATTCCGTCGACGGTCATCATGAGGACGTCGAACAAAACCTCAGTCTCCCCGGAGATGATTCCTTGCTGCGACGACCCCACAGACCCAACCACAAAATCGATTATTATCACCTTTCCTCCAGCGTCCCTTGTTGGGATTGCTTCCTTGCATCGTCGTAGTATCTTCACGGAATCTTCATCTTTCCAGTCATGCAAAACACACTGCACCAACAATTCATGCACACAAGTAATCTATACTAGATATGGTGGAGTGAAGATTTTTTTTATTAATTTGAAGCCACGTGTGTACGTGTGTTGTGTATGTATACCATTAAGGTGTTGACTATGAAACAATGGATTTCGATTTGCTTGTTTGATATTGGTCTAGTAGTTCCTCCAATTTATCTTATCTATGTTCCTGTTTATGAAACAACGTACAAATAATTACACTGTTGCTATCTATGTTCCTTGTGGGACAAATAATTACACGTCGAAGCATAGCCAAAAAGTGGCCTTGGAGTCAAGGAATTGGTAATTCCTATTCCCTTCTTCCTATACATTGTCCTCCAATGGCTTTGGTTGCTTTACCCTCGTATGCATAGGTCCTTCAAGCTCAACATGGAGGCCTTCACCTTGACCCATTGGTAGAAGGTACTCAAGGACCAACAAAAATGGAAGGATAATTACGCCTACATAAAAAATGGGGGGGGGGGGGGGGGGGGGGGGGGGGGGGAGCCAGTTGCCAAGGGGGAGAACCCATCAGAGAAGGAGAAGAGGCCAAGGGGGAGGAACAACTCGAAGGCCAAGTTGAAACGCGACGCAACAACACTTGCGTTGCAAGAGACACTGAACGGGTTCCTATCCCAAAAGGACAAGTCATGTCAGAAGAGAGAGGAAACAGAGGGAGAGAGAGGAGGCTTCCAAGCAGTACTTCAAATTGCAAAACAAGATGCTCGATATCGAGGAGGAGAATGCCCGAACAAAGCCAAGGAGGCCCATGCAAGGGCCAAGGAGGCCGAGGCAAGAGCCAAGAAGGCCGACATCAAGGCCAAAGACCTTGAGCTCGCCCTACGCCAAGAGGAAACACGGATCATGGACATGGATCTCTCGGCCTTTACACCTACGAAGAAGGCGTACAACCTCAAGAAGCAAAGGTACTATATGGACCGAGATTGATCACATCTCGGACATTTTAGTAATGTTGTATGCCGGCGTTGGACTATGGTCGAGATGGCCAGAAAAACATGGTCGAGTAGGCCGGGATTATGTGTGGTTTTGGGGTTGTATGCCGGCAAGGCAATATACTTTTGCTACAATATGCTATGTTTGATTCAATGTGCCAATCTATGTTTTATTTGGTTGTCTAGATGATCAAGTGTGATCAAAATTGGCGAAAATAATCAAAATGGCCGTAAAAGATCAAAACCCTGTCCGGACTGACACAATGCGTCGAACCGTTGGGTGTTGTGGACAGAAAGGGGTACAAGTGTCCGTTTGGCGATCCAAACTCTGGTTTATATCATCCGTTTGCGTCGGCACGTTGGAGTCATCCTAACTCTATGTTTTATATCGCAAGAAAGGCGCTGCTTCCTCATGATGCTTCGATGGCACTCGGCAAGAAATGAATAGACGATCTATAGCGTGATCAAAAAACGCAATCTTAGAGAGGTAATTAACATATGGTGCACGGTATACAGTGCTCCATGTTAACTAGCTGCTGTGTAGCTGTTTGGGGCAGGCGAACTAACTGATTAGTTAAGCTGCTGGTGGTGGTACATGACAACGACGATATGGATATCCCGTCAGAATATCCATCCGTCTGAATCTCTCTCTACGCCACCGACAGCTCCACCCGATTCCGTCCAAGTAACATTTGTCTCCCTCTTTCCCCGGTGAAGCTGCACCATGCCACTAGTGGAAAAGCTGGCTGCAAGATGTGTGCACCGACACGCTCTAACGGCATCTAAGTTGGATCTTCGTTCCTTCCTGCTGCCTTTCCTCTTCTTCAGTTTCAGCTTCGGAGACCGAGATGCTTAGCTTGGTGGTCACAGCTCATTTCCTATATCAAACGCACCGATCGAATCGAATTCGAATGATAAGCAGCAGCAGCAGTAGCATATGCCAATATTTATGTATATATGCGGCATGTGAGTAAATTATTTAATATATCTGTCTTGCTTTTAGTTTCTCTTGGTGCTACTTAAAGCATGCGATCTCAACCAACAGGCAACAGCAACTCACCATCTTCTTCTCTCATCTCACCTCGCCTCGCAACAAACACGCACGTGTTTAATTAGTTATCCCGGAGGCTCAGGATATGAAGGTTAGGCCGAATAAAGGTTACACATCTGTGCAAAACATGCATACATATGCGATGCAAGGAATAAAGCTGCCATATTATGTTCCATGGTGGTGCTAGCAGATGCTGGTGCAACCAGGCATATTTCAGACACGGCCAGCTCTTCAACCTATTCCTGTATCCCTCCACGTCACTCGTTGTCATCCCCCCCCGCACCAAATTAATTTCGTTCAGTTACCTGCTCCATCCATCCACCAGATGAAGAAAAAGGCGATCCACGAGTTGCCAGGCTTGGAAGTAAACTCCATACAAAAGTTGTAGATACAAGGCAATATACATCCATGTCTTCAGTTCAGTTCAGCAGTCAGCACTAGGGAACAGGGAGATGGGCAAAACAAGTTGCAGAATGTGATAGCACTTGAGGATATTCATTTCTTGCCTTGTAAAGAGCAAATCCATTTCTTCATTGTAATTCCAGACAGGACCTGATCCTCTTTGCAATGCAGCAACGACACCACCAGCTAGCGATCCTCCTCTCAGTTGAGCTAATGTGGATCCGATCGCAAGAATCAGAGATTGCAACTACTAACCACTAGAAGAATAGTGAGCAACTCGCGGCGGTCTCTTCAACAAATGATGTCTAGCCTCTTGTTGTGTGTTGTAGTGCGGAGAATCGGAAAAGTAAATTAAATAAGAATTATTGCAGTTCATTTCAGTTCAGTCCTGTTGAAATCTCTCAAGAAAGAAACGAATTTGGATTGAAATCTCTCAAGAAATCAACTAGGATTTTTCAAATGAGTTCATACATCAGGTTGATCTTTAGAACAGAGAAGGGGCGCCCCTTCTACAGATCCATCTCCTCCTTTCTTTATCTCTCTTCTTTTTACACACTTGTCCTCCTTACATTTACAATTTATATTATAGTACACAATCATACAAATACAAATTTACATCTTTAAACTCAACACTCCCTCTCAAGATGTGACAAACACATCATATAATCTCATCTTAGTACATAAGCTAGAAAACACTTTGTGAGCTAGACCTTTAGTCGGAATATCAGCTAGTTGGTTTGAAGATCTTCTCTGAGAACTTGTATAGTTTTCGATCACACTTAATAAAATTAACCGCATAAAATTTCTGCCAAATGTTAAGATACAAAGTTATTTTTTATGCAATCAAATGTTTGTGGTTACAAACGTACTTTCAAATAAACTGAGCAACAGTCCGAACAAAACTTTTATGCCGTTGTTTTGTTACATAGCCTCCCAAGCTAACTTTATAAAAACGATTCCCCGAAGTTTCAAAAAGATTTAGTAAACGAAAAAGATATCCCTGCGTACATTGGTATAGTATGTGACACTCATATGAGCCTTAGCTGATATGTACATCTTTTTGCCGGGTTTCCTTATCCTTAACATCCTCCCAAGGAGCTTAAGTGTCTCATGTAATAAATACGTCAATAGATGTCTCTAGAGTGTATGTTGTGGTGTATATGATTCCCTACATCTCAAAGTTTGGATGTATTACATGGTGAGTGATATTTTATCCGACATGGATGGTCACATGATTTCCTGATTGGCCCTCAACACCATAAGAGATCTACAATTTATTCATCATTATTTGTTTTTCGCCTTTCATTTTTCATGTTGTGAACCTTTTGTTGCTGTGTGCATCTTACTTATGCAGAAATGGGTGTAACGCTTAACACTTTTAATAACAAAACAATCTTTATCAATGAATGCATTTGATGATTTTTCTCCTTCACTAGTAGTACGGGACTGAACATCTTTTTCTCCTCGAACTTGAATCAAAATGTGTCACTCACATTAAGAGAAGACGCCAAGATGGCAGAAAGAGCACACGCCGAGATTAAACTCCATGCACATACCATGCAAGGGACTTTGTGATTTCTAGAATTATATTGGTTAAATAGGCCCTACACCGTAAAATTAAATGATCATAAAATCAGTTGTACTCTCTCCGTTCCTTTTTACTCTGCATATTAGGATTGTCTTATGTCAAACGTTTTAAAGTTTGACCAAGTTTATAGAACAAAATACCAACATTCATAATACCAAATTGATATAATATGAAACTATATTCCATGGTGAGTCCAATGATATTGGTTTGATACTTTAAATGTTGATATTTTTCCCTATAAAATTGGTCAAACTTTAGCGTGTTTGATTTAAGACAAATCTAATATGCGGAGTAAAAAGGAACGGAGGGAGTACTGTACCTCTGTCTCTGTCGGTGCCCTAGAAGAGCGGTCCATGCACTTATTAAACTTAACGCGTGATGTAACTAACGCCAACGACCTTTCGTCGTACAGTACGTCGCATGCGCTGACTATAAGACAGATCCTCCTGGTGGCATACAGCCAGGGACGGAGCCAGCCCTCAGGCTTGGAGGGGGCAGAATCTGATTGGAGGGGGCGAAAATGGCTTAGAACCACTAATATGAGCATGAGTATTAAGAAATTTGGGAAGAAAAACTGATTGTTGGGGGTGGCTAAGCCCCTGCTCGTCCCCCCCTTCCTCCGTCCCTGCATACAGCAGCGACAGTCCTAAATTATTTCCAAACCATCAAGAAGATCTAGCTAAGCTAATCGAGGAGGAGGATTAATACATTTAGCACCGAGTAATTAATAGTTTAACAATGGTGTTCGGACAGCGACCTGAGATCACCCGTCGTGTACACTGGCCAGGCTAGGTAGAGAGTAGAGACCTCTGTAGCTAGCTCTGTTTTTAGCACAAGACAACAGAGAAAGAAAAGAAAAGATGATCTATAGCGCGATCGACAACGCAATATTAGTTTGGTAATTAACACGGCTTGCAGTACTCCATGTTAACTAACTGATGATTTGTTATGTTAGTTTCGTAATAGCAGGATCAATGGATGGTGGCGGCCGGGGAGTCGAGTTGAATCGGCTATCGATTCATCGCGCGCGGTTTAGGAAGATCGATCGGTCGATAGATGGAATTGAACCATCCTCTACTAGCTGCTGTGTAGCTGTTACAGACAGGCTATCTGATGAAACTGGTGGTGGTACATGACGACGAGGACGACATGGATATCCCGTCAGAATATCCATCCGTCCGAATCTCTCTACGCCACCGACAGCACGCTAGATTCCGTCCAAGTAACCATTGTCACACCCGGTTAAACCTGCACCATGCCACTAGTGATCGTGATTTTCCTGTATATGACTGACTACTTGCAAATACTTCTACGTATTCACCGGAAAAGCAAGCGCTAGCCTGTACGCGGCTGTGGACTGCAAGGAAGCTAGCTGCAAGAGGTGGGCATCGACACGCTCTTAACAGCATCTTAACTCGGATCTTCCTTTCTTCTTCAGTTTTGGCGACCGAGATGCTTAGCTTGGCGATCAACAGTTCATCTCCCACATACTCTCTCCATTCTAAACTAGATGACTTGATTTGTCTAAATATGAATATATCTATACTTATAATATGTCTACATACATCCACATGTGGACAAATGGAAATCATCTAATTTGAAATGGAGAGAGTAATAAGCACCAATCGAATCGAATTCAAATTCTAACAATATGGGCATAACAAACAGTATATGCCAATATTTAAACATACGCCCGCATGTTTAATAAATTAACCAATTTATCTATCTTGCTTTGATTTCTCTTGGTGCTACTTTAAGCCAGCAATCTCAACCAACAGCAGCGCATCATCTTCTTCTCACGACAAACATGCACGCGTTTAATTAGTTTATCTCTCTCTAGAGGCTCAAGGTTAGGCGGCAAAAAGGTTATACGTCTGTGCAAAACATGACTACATATGCGATGCAAGGAATAAAGCTGCCTGATTTGTTCCATGATGGTGGTAGCAGATGCTGCAACCAGGCATAATTCAGCTCTTCAGCCTACGTTTCCACGTCACTCATTGTTGTCATCTCCCCCTTTCACTTCCCTTAATTAATTTCGGTCAGTTACCCGCTCCATCCATCCACCAGAAGAAAAACGAGATCCAAAAGTTTGCCAGACTTCGAAGCAAAGTCCATGCAAAAAATGCTTGTAATCTTTCTCTTCTGCAGTAATCGCTTATAAATCTTTCGCTTCAACAATGGGGAAAAGGAGCACTGGCTGCTGAACCTGATTGGCACCGTCCACCGACATGGGATCGTGTTGGAGCTACAAAGGGAATGAACTGTAACAACATGTTTCTCCAGCAACGAAGGAAATGTACAGGACCTGGCCCTCTTTGTAACGCAGCAACAGCACCATCAGCTAGCTATCCTGCTGTCATGCAGAGCTAATGCTGGTTAATCCGGTAGCAAAAATCACAGGTTCTTCCTACTAACCACTTGCGGTTTCTTGAACAGATGATGACCTCTTCTGGTGTTGAGTTCAGATAAGCAAACCAGATCAGAAATGTTGGGATTAATTCAATTCAGTTGAGGTAAGAAAAAACTGCCATATACTTATTTCTTAAGCCAAGGAAAGCCAAAGGCTGGCTATTTTGGGAGTAAGTTAAGGTAAGGCAAATAAACAAAAAACTGCCATTTCATTGATTCATTCATTCAGTACATGGCCGAGAAGCAACAGCCGGAGATGGTAGCAGTAAAGCCCAAGCAAAGCAGCTTTCGGATGATGGTTAACTAGTGTAGACAATTAGCCATGATGAACATTGGCAACTGATCTCCTGCCACCACCAGCCAGGCATAACAAACATACATTAACCATAAGACTAGGCTTGCAGTGCTAGTGCTAATTACACTGGGATCTCATACGTTTTCGTGATCGGCCCTTAAGTCTACATAGATACAAAAACATGACAAGAGAAAAAGGGGATCTCGTTCTCATCTTTCTGAACTATCTGAACTCGGCGTCGTCGGTGACCTGCTGCTCGCCGGAGAGGCTGCTGCTGTCGCTGGGGGCAGGCTGCTGCTGGTGCTCGGTGACCTTGTTGGGGGCGTCGGGGTCGCCGAACTTGTCCTTGAAGGCGTCCTGCCGCTGCACCCACATCATGTGCCCCTGCAAGCGCGCACCATTTTTGCCCAGTCGGGATAGATTTCTGGAAGATAAGCGAAGGGGAAAAAGAAAGATTGGATGTGAACCTGGAGCGCTGCAGCCCATGCGACGAGGAAGGAGGCGACCCAGAACTTCTTCTCCTTCACCAGCTTCGACAGATCCAACGCCGCCATGGCTCTTTTGCTCGATTGCTCCACCTCGCTCGCTGGAGGTTCGAGTTTGGGTCGATCATCAATCGTGTTGGGCTTTAGCATACCCACGAAACGGACCGGGCCCAAGTTCAGCCTCGTGATTCAGCATAAACCTAATGATTCAGGAATCTGGATAGATTCCACTAAAAAAAAGGAATATGGATAGATGTTTCTACCAAAATGTTCCTGTGTTATAGAATGGTGTTCCCTATTGAAAAATGTTCATGTAACAAAATTAATATTCACATATATAGAATGGGATCCGACTAGCAAAAAGTTGCTAGCCGACGGTAAGGGTTTCAACAACCATGTGTGGACCCCGGTAGAAACACACAATCTGAAATCAGGCAATGAGTACGCGTGTGCATCATGCCCTTTATTGAAGATGGTGGATCGAAAATGCGTTGTGATGAAAATCCCGAGATCGATCCACAGTTGGAATTATCATCTATGCCTTGAATGCTTTGTCTAAAAGATCCGTACTTTTCATTGTTAGTCAATTGTCATAGAGTTTGTACTATGATTGTGGAGATACTATTGTGAGTCTGTCCAATTTTGATGGCCACGAGTTTTTTTCTTGTTAACCAATTTGGTTGTTACCGATGCCTGAATTTGCTAGACATTCACTACACCATGGACCAAACCTAAGGGCACCCGTGCTGCCGGGAAAAGTCACTTAACACGGCAATATAACTGCCGGCAAAGATTTTGAGCCGGCAGGCCGGCCTGCCCGCTATAACCCTGTCGGAAAAAGTCTTTGCCGGCAGTTAGATCTTTGCCGGCAGTTAGCCCGCCCTCGTTTTAATATCTTTGCCGGCAGGCCGAACTCTCTCCCGGCAGGCCACTGGGGATTTTTGCCGGCAGTTAGCCCACTTTTGCTGGCAGTCTATTGCAGGCAATTTTGACAGGAAAAGCAGATCAATGTATTCATTCAGATTTTGACAGAGCTACAGAAATGAAATGCATCCACAAGTTAAATTTATTCATATATTGCATCCACAACATTCGGTTACACAAGACATACCACAAGGTAATACAATACAACACACCGACAACAAAATGAACAATAGTGCATAGTTATGTTTCTAAGACAATGACAGTGCATAAATATGTCTAAGACAGTCGCAATGCATTCATCAAAGTCTTGGAGCATCCTACAATTTCTTGCGGTGGCTAGCTGATCAACCTCTTGTAGTGCTTTACTTAACCTGAAGAAGAGAAAATGAGATGAGATCAGTCACTAAGCATCTGCCCCAAAAAATATGTGCAAACTCTTAATTGTGAACATGTAGCTGAAGAAACATGTGCAATGTTGCAGTTACTAGTGTCCAGCACTAGGTACAAGTCCAAAAACAGGTACATTGTTGCAAGAAAGAACGGCAAACTAGTTCACACTACCTAACACAGCCTTCTTATTTTGCTACTGCAAGGAGCAATGGAACATCAAAAGACACACGTATTATGATGAAGGAACTGCAAATATGACAAATCAGGGCTATTTTCACCTAGGTTTTATTAATTCCATAAAGCAACGATAAAGAGCAATGAAAACATCAAAATATATAAATGGAATAGCAATGAAACTAGACATTAGAACCAGACAAACTATGTTGGCATTCGCAACGCAGGGATATACTAAATGAATGTACAGCCAGGCAATTGTCTACAGATTTATATCATCCTCTAAATAGAGGATTCATTACCTCTCTCATTCTCCTTGTGGAGGTGAGGCTTACTTTGTCATGGATATTTGCATCTGCATTATACTTCCATCTTTACCGTCCTGCAAAAATACACGTGAAATACAACACTTAAAATTCCTGCAGGAAAAAAGAGCACATCCAGGTAAAGATCTCACATGGAAGATCTACTGATAAGCAGCGACTTATGAAAAATAATTATATGGTGTAGTTCCACCATTTAGTTTCAGGTACATGCAGAGAAAGGGAAAGAAGAGCAGCAGCAACAACCTCCAACCTGCATCACCCTCCAAACAGCAGCAGTCTACTAAATAAGCAATGAAAGAGGCACAAATACTCCATACAGGTTCAGACATTCAAGCAATGAAAGAGGCACACGTAAAAATAAGCAATGGAAAAAAATGCAGAAGAAACATTTGGGGCAGGAAGCATTTCAATGGCCAATACATATTCATGCTTCAATCGTTGGACCAAGTTACTGGACTATCATTTGCGTGTGAGACTGATAGTACTAGTAATAAAATGTAAAGACAGAGCATAACAAATGTTTTGATAATGTGACTGCTGGTATAGGCAAAATCTGAATACAAGTGTGTTTGCCTCAAGATACCAAGCACTAAACCTTTCCTTGGCATTTGGCAATAACATACACAGAGCAGACAAGGAGCAAGCGAGCAGGGTCGTACCAGGTACGTGACTGATGGTGATGAGCAGAAGGATCCATCCGCAGCTCGTCGGCAAGGCCTCCCTATCACATTAGATATTGTTTCGGTAAGTGAAAAAAGAGAGAACCAGTAGACAACCATACGAACTGCTATATGGCGTGAAATCATAACAGGAATAGAGAGTATCCACAGCAACAGAATGTATCTACAGTTGTTCCTGCATCAATGCAATGTCACCACGTTTCCCAGCTCGTAGCTGCACCTACTCGAGCTCGTAGTTGTTCTTACATCAAGGCAATGTCAACAGAATCAATTTTGAGCCACAACAAGATAAAATGGCAGATGTAATCTAAGGCAGACATAAGAATAAGAGAACTCATGACATAGACAAACTCTAGCACATTAATTTCAGAGAGAAGCAAGCAAGTTTTAATTTGCTTTTGGTTTCATTAACTGTTGCTAGCAAGTGCAGCAAGTGCTTGCTACTCCATTAACTGAAATACTTGTATCTGCTCCACACTTATTGTTAAATGAAGTATAGTAGCAAGTGCTTACACAACGATTATTGCTACAGATAATGCAAGCAAATACTCCTTGCTACTCCAATATTCAGTAAAGCACAACCCTTGCTACTCCAATATTCAGTTTGGGTGAATAAGACTCGCAGCAAATATTTCAGTTTGCAATCACACCATGAACTACTCCTGTTTCAGTTTCAGTTTACAGCAACGTCAATTAACAAAATTCAGTTAAGAAGCTGCAGCAAGCAGGAGTAACAAGCACAATACTACTGCTACTCCACGGTGAGCAACAAGCTACTGCTACGCCTCGGTGACAAACAAAAGAAGGGGTCGAAGAGGACGCGTACCATGGGAGAAGAAGCTCGGGCGCCGGTGAGGGTGGCCGCGCAGCTCGAGGGTGCGGAAGCAGATGTCGGCGAGCCACTGCGCGACGAGGCCGCAGTTCTTGGACAGGAACCCCAGGGCCTCCTCGAGGCGCCCCAGCACGGCGAGGTACCCGGGAGGTGGTCCCCCGCGGCGGCGCCGTCCTGGAGCAGGAGCGGCGGCTCCATCCTCCGCGGTCGATGTGCGGCCCCGCGGTCGCGAGCTCGGCCATGGGCGCCCGGATCGGGCGCACGGCCGCCTCGAGCACCGGCAGCGCCGCCTGGATCTCCTCGAGTCGCGGCCCCGCGCGCGGCGCCTGCCCCTCCATCTTCGGCGTCGGCCTCTCCATCCTCCGGCGCACGCGGATCCAGCGTCGCCCTTGCCAGGACGCGAGGAAGGTGGACACCAGCAGCAGCAAGCGACGAGGAGAGTCCTCTCAGCCTGCGAAATCGGAAATCGGCTGGTTGGTTAAGTTCAACAAACAAGGGGAAATCAGCTGGTGGCCGGAGAGGTTGGAGGGGGTGGCCGGCCGGCGAGGAGCACCTAGCGGCGGCGGCGGAAGGAGAAGAGAGAGAGAGAGAGAGATGGAGAGGGGATCGAGGAGCCGGCGGTCAGCACGGCGGCGGAGCGGGGCGGCCATGGAGAGGAGGATGTGCGGCAGAGGACGGGCGACGGAGGAGGCAGCCATGCGAAGGTGAGATGTGGCCGAGCGGTGGCGGCGGGATGAGCACGGGCAGAGGGGAGGAGAGGCAGAGCGCAGAGCGCACCTATGGATAGGGTTTGGAGAGGCGGAGAGGCAGAGGAGAATATTCGCTCCACTTTTCGCACAGCGCGCCTAAGTTTTCGCTCGATTTTGTATCCATCCGCCAAAAAGATGTGCCGGCAGTTAACATGGTGTTTGTCCCGGCAGTTAACAATTCCCGGCAGCCAAATTGCCCTCTAAAGTAGATTTTTGCCGGCAGTGCTCTGCCCTTATGTTTGGTCCGTGGTGTAGTGATTATTGAATAATTAACAATACAAGGTTTTGTGCATCTTTTGGAAATGAAAAAGAAAAAACATAGAAACAACATTCATGTGGAAAATGGTCATAAAAAAACCAGGCGAAAATATGTAAAAAGAGGAGAGTATTAAAAAAACTGAAAGAAATCAAGGAAAATCAGTAAAGAAAACATACCGCAACAAAGAACCGAGTCGGAAAGCCCGGCAGTGCAGTGCGAGAACGAAATGGAGCAGGTCCGCATGTGGAGGTCCCGTAAGCTCCGGGCATTAATAAAACAGAGCAATTTCCTTCGGAAAAAAAGTGATCCATACCCGATTTGACAAAATTTTCATCTCCCACTACCCCGGATTGTGAACTGCGTATACAAGCGTAAGTGTATGACTAACAAGCATGAGATTTGAATTGTCCAAAATCCTCGACGAAAGGTATTGAGAAAACAACAGAGTGAGTCGTATTCTTTGATACTACCAGCCAAAAATGCCAGTCTTATTGCCAGATTTTCAACAATTTGTTCATCGCAAAATCTATTACGTGCCCGCGCACCACTCGAGCGTTACAGAGTGCTCGCAGGCTGAAGCGTCCGTTTGCAATCGCACGCTTCTCGTTGTGTGTGGACAACGCTGAAGACTGCCACGACGCTGACCGAGTCAATTCCACCTTCACCTCTTACTCCTTTGTCCTCTCCCTTCCCTCTCCAATCTCATCGGCGGCGCTCCGCCGACAACTGCCGTTACTGGAGAGGACCGTCGTAGCCTGATATCCGCCGGCCACGCCGCCCCCAACCGTCGTAGCCTGATCTCCGCCGGCAACCGCCGCTACTGGAGAAGACTGCGCCGCCGGACGTTGACCAGACGCTTAGGAGGCCATGCACGAGGAGAGCGGCGCGTCTCCTCGACCGAGATGAGGTCCAGCGACGAGGGCTGGTCCTCATTCTGCCACCGGTCTCTCGGCGGCGCCGGCGAAAAAGCTGAGCAGGCCCAGCCGCTGGTCTCCCGCTCGCGGCAGCGACGACCTTCCCCTCTCAGAGTTCAGGTGGATCGACAGTGCCCGGTGGTGAATGACAAGGGAGGGCCTGCACACAGAGGGTGGAGCCGAATATTGCGCTGGTTCAGGTCGAGCTGCCGCCAGAGGCCTTCCACGAGGACTGGCAGCCCACTCTGGACTCTTGCTTGGGTACTACAGCTCTTCTTCCTCCTTCTCGTTTTGTCTTCTGCATTTGACAGTTGAATCGTTTCAACTGATTTGCTACCAGCTATGTGTTGCAGAATGATGACACTTATTTGATCAGTATACGTACTACTCCAGTAGGTTTTGGCTCGAAAGAAAATATGGCCAGCATGTCGCTCATTTTGGCATTTGTAATTGAAGATTTGCTAAATTGAGTTACATATGGAATTTCTATCTTCATGTGTCGGAAAGTACTGTTGATAGTTTGATCAACAAGTAATAATGCTAGAAAATTTGGTCAAAACTAATCGTTTTTTCCTTCTTGATAACTGTGTGCTATCCCAAAGTTTAGCTGGTCTTCATTACATTGTGGATTCTGATGCCATTGCATTTCAAAAGTTATCGATCTATCTGACCTGCTGCTTCCCTGCTCCACGACCTCTCCTCTCTTGCATTTCGACCGGCCAGCGCCGCACATGTTCCGCCCGGAGAACCCCAGCTCGCACAAGCTCCCGTTCGACATCAGTTGGCAAAAGGACGCACGGTGCTGGGTGAGATTGGCTGAATCGAGTGCCACCGTTTTACATTGTCGTGGCATGCCTTCTACTCAAGGATGTGCTTGTATAGATGCTCAGTTAGTATGTGTTTGTTCATATAAACCTGACATGGGTATGTAGTTTTAGTTAAACTATAATTTGTTTGTTACATCCATTGCATGTACAACTGCAGTACATGATGTATTTCCCCCAGTTAGTATGTTTTTTGTTCACATAGACCTGACATGTCAATGTAGTTTTAGTTCAACTATAGTTGTTTATTACATCCATGCCATATAATTAAGTTGCAGTACATAATGTAATTTCCCGATCAGTATGTATTTTTTGTCACCATCAACATATGTTATGGATGTAGTTTTATTTCAAATAGAGCTATATTTGTTACACCTAGCATGTAACTTTTATATCTAGCATGTAACATTCAATATCTAGCCTGTTACTTCTTCTGTATGAACTATAACTTTTTAATTCTAACTTGTAATTTTATATGCATCTGGATTGTTTTTTTATATCTAGCTTGTAACTTTTAATATATATGGACTGTATCTCTTTTTTGTGCATATCGATGTAACTTTTTTGAATTCATAGCATATGTGTTAG